>VMBQ01005357.1:3156-23942 GCA_007657795.1 Dreissena rostriformis | reverse complement strand
TATATATATATATATATATATATATATGTATATTATCATGAACATTATGTTAATGGATGATATACACAAACGTTGCTATGGAAAGCATGTTTTCCATTATATTTAATTAATTTATTATAATTTAGTTTAAGTATTAAGTTTTTTATATTGACTTAAAAAACACAACTGTATAATTTGCTTAGCACACAGTTGTTGGTTGCCACAGAAGCATTATTCATTACTCCTTAAGCGTTCTCTGCATTTACAACATGATTTATATTCACAAAGTAAATTGGTTTTAGTAAATAAATCATGCGAACATCATGATGCTAGATGATAACCAAACGAATTGTGAATGTTTATTGTTGCATATCGTTTGCAACTAAGCAATACAACTGAATATTTGTGTATGCATAATATGCACCTATCTTGACATATGATGGTAATAAACGGAACATCAGGATTGAAATTTTAGACTTATTAAAACATGTCTATTTATAAACGTATCCAGTTTAATAACAAAACATCAAACCACCCCCTTCTTTAACACATGAACAAATTGTTATTAGCATTAGCTATTTCAATACAGTGGAATTTCTGAAAATTACAGACATCAAGTACATTTTGTTGCCCGCTGTACAGCGAAGTAATTTTGTAATAAAGATCTCTGACAATGACGTCTGATTAATAACACTTGTTTAGTTTTGTTTGTTTCCTGTCCTTGGCGACGTCAATCAACTTTCAGCAATGACCGAACCGGTAAGTTGCAACATTGATGTGTTCGTGATGTCGGTTATTTATTTTCCATTTCGCTTTTAACAAAAATTCTCACAAGACTCGCAATGACACTTGTTCACATATTAAAAATAACGAGCATCCTGTTTTGTTTACAAATAAAGTGTAGTTTCCTGATTTTGACTTTATATATTGGCTAAAGGAACAACAATACGTATAACGGGCATATAAAATCGCATCAAAATAAAGTAAAGTCCCATAAAATGGCGTTTTATATGATGTTTATGGTAAGAATGTATGCACCAATTCTTAAGACGTTGACGTTATATGTTCACGTTACTTTTTCTCAATAGCCAACTAAAATGTAATACACTATTTTAGTCGTTTATATCGGTAACAGTTTGTGTTTCCTCTCCTAAAACAACAATTTCTGATTGCGAGTTTCAAGTGTTTTCTGTGTATAAAGTTTCTAAGAGGGCTTCATTTTGTGCGAGCGAAACAACTGCACTTTGTGTTTATAATTAACACAAGGAATAGCTATTTGAACTCCTGTATTTCTAAATGTTGCGCAATTAGAAACAGCTAGTAATTCGTACGTTTATCAGAGTCAAAGGTTAGTTATATTTGAAACAGTAATTTTGTAAGTAAATTAATGATTTAAGCCGGACTGAACCCGACATTGCCGCATCTACAAATATTATAGACACGTAAGCTCCTTATTGCAAAACAACGATCGTTATGTGAATTATTAAGTGATTCAGAAATCTTGACAACAAAACAATACATAATGTAAAAATAATTATACACACATAACTTCATTTTATATAGGCATCGAAAAATATGTAGAGAAACTTAACACCAGAAAACGTTTCAGGGGACGAATTATTTTCCGGTTGCTGTTTAAGGCAAAATGACCCATTGCCGATGCCAATACAATACAATACAATACAATACAATACAATACAATACAATACAATACAATACAATACAATACATGCAACACGACACTTAAAACAATGATTATAGCTGGCGTCACCACCATGAAACGGTAAAAGAAAACTATTAGAGGTTTTAACTGATGTAAACGCTAGCTGAATCTCACACTTAGCTCATCAATATAATCTTAGAAGGGAACGTACATAACCGACAACCTTCAAATTACACAGCATACACACATTCACCCAAAATAATTAATTCTGGGGTCAACGCCTTGCAACGGTCATTATTAAAACTAATTGGTGATTTAAACCGATTGACTGCTACTTTACTCTTAACCCAGAATTAATCACAAAGACACAGGTGTAAATACGTATCAAGCTTATAGTGCTCAAATTAGGAAGCAATAACAAAAACGAATACGTATATTTTATTACAATTTTATGACTCAATGATTAAGATAAACTAGAGCAACATAATAAGTACTTTTTAGGCACGATGAAATGAATAAGTATAAGTATCAATTAAATCCCTTCTTGTTAACAATATTTCAGAACCTATCACCCAGTACTCATAATATGTGTTATCTTATTGGCCGTGTATTTAATGTTTGCTTAGTTATAATACAAATATGTAAATCAAAGTGTGCCATAGCAAGACAAACTTGCATGTTCTATCTATTTTAAAATAAATTAAATAAAGATCTATTCATATACCGGCGCAATCGCGCACAGTTTGTAGACGAACATTAACAGGAATTAACAGGTAAGCATAGTCTTACAGGTAATTACATGTACACGTTTGTGTTTGAGTGTCATAGCAGTAGAAACAGTTCATCTTTAACGAATAATTAATTAGTATTACTTTGAGATTATATTACTTTAAAATCTCCTTTCAGCTGTTTTCCCAGCATGAAAAGATAAAGTATTAAGACATGAAAGAATCTCAACAAACAAGTATTATAACGTCTAGACGATATAGTCTCGTTCGATCGATGTTAATGTAGCAGTATATTAACATCGTTTAAGCATCATCATTGGCATAGTTATATTAACGTAAATGGCTTATTTCAAAACTTTTCAGTAACTGATTTGATAACAAAAATAAAAAAATGTGATTCTATAAAATACGGATTAAGTCTCCTCTGATGGTTTGCCAAATGTATTAATTATGAAACCTTATTGACCGAGTCTTCATGTTTACATGTACTCGTTCCTGCTGAAAATCCCAGATAACAATTTTATTATCATTCATGACCCCCTTTAACACACACACACACACTTAGCAAATATGCGCACAATGAATTATAACCAATAAACCATCACTGCAGACAATGTTCGGACACGTATCATCGGAATACGTATTCCTATAATAAATGAATGAAATTGTTAAAGTTGAAGAGTAATATGATCATTATTTAAATGATTTGTGTTCAATATGTATAAATAATATATGTTGAATGATCTTGGCAGTTATGTAATCTGTGTTATGTCTATAGAAAAGACATATCGTCGAACCACTTCAACAATCAGTTTGTACAAATTCGATACATTATGAATACAACAATTGAGTTAATCCAGTGAGTATTTGCGTTTCTGTTGCATATTTCTATATGTTTCTATAATACACATATTCGCTTTGTATTCTAGAACAATTTTCTTATAATTCTGTTTCTTTGAAAAACTGTGAGCAAATTATATATCATCATACAAATGCGTTTGTGAGCGATTTAAAACAATTAAGAGATAAAACGAGCGAATTAATAAACTCATAAAGTAAGCTTTAATCATGCACACAAAGATATAACAATGCCTTGCACAGCATGATATGAATTGCTTACTCGTTTAAATTAACTCTATATAATATAACGTTATATACCCATACAGTGTTAAACCGGCTTAACCGTGTGAGAATTAGTTGGTTGGTAAACAGTATTACTCTACGGATAAATTTCGATCAAGCAATACCGGAGTTATTTTGAAAATGTACTTTAACGGAATATTTTTATTTGGTGAACGATATATATTGCTAGGTAGAATAATACAATCTTTTCAGCATGGTATTATAATTAAACGAGGACGTACCAAACAAAAAATGAATGGACTCATCCGTGTATTAAAAAGTCTTAATGTTTTCTAACGCTGTCAGTCTTTCTTCCAATTCAGTCTAAGTGTGTTGACACAATCTCCCTGCAGAGTTGTCGTTCCATGCTCTCACATACACCTCTGCCAATGTTGAACAGCAGACGATTTATTGCACTAATCAATATCTTACGTATGCTCCGGAGATAAGCGGTGTATCGAGATTTAACACGGAGGTAAATGTTATTTAACCGTCGTCCAATAGATTGGTGTTGACATTTAACTTTAACGGAAATTATGTTGTGAAATTCCTCACGAATGGATTGAATAGAATAAATATGAAGTAAAACGGAAGTGTGCAGCGTAAGGAATTTAAGTTTTTGTAATGTTTATGATATACAAACAAAATACATTTCAACATACTTTCTTATACGTATTTCATAACACAAGATAAGACGCTGTACAGCATAGTGTAAAGGGAGCGAACATGAACGATGTTATCAGTAAGACTCATGCGAGATTTTGATGTGTATGTTTTCATGATGGCTGATTTTTGTTTAAATGTATCGGTCAAGTGGTGTGTTTTCGTTTAGATGAGTGCATTAATGAGGTTAATATGTATTTTCAAAATGCCTAATATATTTCCACATTATTTGGTTGTACGTAGACAATGGTTGTTCGGAAACAAATGCCTTGACAAAAGAATTATGGAAGGGAAACTTGGTCAGATTGTGGTCAAATGCCTTGCTCTACTTGTAGAACAACACGAACATTTCATAAAAACGCGTGTCATCGAAGCTATATAATTGTTTTAATTTGTCGAAGAAGATATTAGAAGAAGATTATTATTAATATATTTTGACGTTTGATTGATACATGCAGTATCTACGTCCATTTACTAGTTTAAACCGTTTTTAATTCACCAATGTTGTGTTTAAATACATCAGTAAAGGGGCAGTATATTGTATAACACCGGAATCCGTTGTAGTTGAATAGCGATAGCGTTTATTTCATATGGCCAACTGCCCAGCGTCTGTGCCTCACGATACACTGTTGTCTAGGAATGTTGCTTTATCGCTTGAGACCTATTTGTTTTAAGAAGTAAACACAATTAAATGTACTTTACTAATACGGTTAGGATCATTAAAAAATGAAAACGATAATAAAATAAACGCAAGAACGAGTGATTGTGTGAGTTTACATTAGCAGTATTCATGTCGAGATAAAAACAAACATTACAAGATCAAAATTATGTATCGAGAGTGAAAGAGAAACCTGAAATTGCGTTTTTGGGAAGCATATTGTTTTCTAAAATTAAAATACAAAACATGAATGTTCGTGCAATTTTTTGTTTAATATTTGTTTAAGTCATCTAACTAAGAAGCCTGCTACTACTTATACAATAGCTAGAACTTCCTACTATTTAAACGTACGAATATTTTTTTAAACTGTCATAGAAAATAAGGGTTTGTGTTGGCAACTGAAAAAACATAGCTATGTCTATTTCTATGAACACACTTCGGATCCTGTTCATGCTATTGAATGTATTTATACAAAAACAAATATGCAAAAGTTAATATCAACCTCTTACGACAATCTTTCAGTTATATTGTTTCATAAGTACGTTTTCTCTCACAACAAACTGTGTCTGCATGCCACGGAATAATGTAGTTATATAACAGTCAAAATAAACATTAATATACTCAACAATACAACAATCATCTGAATCAAAATATATCACTTGTCCGAAATATATCAATATATGAACATGTAAGCGAATATGATTATCAGTTTTACCATTGCACAACACATATGCAACTTAGGTTTTATAATGTAAGTTTATGTTCCGGACAGTAACATTGAAAATTAATGCACTATAATGTTCTAAAGATTCTATTAAATAATAAAACGTGTTTCAGAATTGGAAAAAGGCAAATGGAACAGATTTTGTACCTACGATCCTCATCCGCTGAGGCGAGTCAGGATCGTATAAACCAATTAGCCATAGAAGAGGAAGACCCAGATAAAGAAGATAATGCTGATATTGATACAAACCAGCACAAAGGTCCGGATTCTGCGGAACATGTGGTATGCATTTGCAGTGTTTATAAAAGACAATTTGAAGAAACAGGCACTGCAAAACACGTATTTAATCAGAATTTATCAGCGAAACAAGATGAACACATTTATATTCCAAATTTTAGCAAAGGGCATGAAAATGACATAAATTTATATAGTAAAGTTAATACAAATGACGATAAAGTGCAAGTAAATTACATAGAACTTAGACAGTTTCCAAACAAAGATGAATATTTATTGAAATTAAGTGACGCTGAACTCTCTATTTTTGTGTCGAAAGTACTAGCCGAAATAGGGATTACAGAAGAACTGATAGCAGCAAGAAGGAACATATGGCTGGAAGTAGAAAGCATGAATACTGTCCACTTTTGCGTTCGAGATGAAAATGTGACATGGTACCATTTCGGCAGTCAATCTGAGGGTATAACTTTATTAATCTAAATATGTGCATACTTGTATATTATCTTATATTTTCATTTAATTATAAGTACACTGAATAATATTTAAATATAAGTCTCTTTTTAAACAACAACATATACTTTCCACTCAGATGGCATTAATAGATATCTTAACTGCGCCGACCACAAAGAGCGTTACCCCCCAATGCAAAGATAAGAAATAAATATGATTTACATGATACCGTTATGTAAACCTTTACGATGCAAACTTCGTAAGTCAATAAAGGGAGCTGTCCATAGTAAATTCAAAACCAAATGTATCTACGTTGTTATGAATGGAATAGTAATATAGTGTTAAACAAACGATGTGTCTTTTGTCTTTCAGGGACGACCACTTTAGGGTTAGATTCAGATGTAGACATGTTGGTTTCAGAGAATGACAACAGGATTATTCTGGAAATTGATGAATGGAAGCAAGGGATCGATAATCTTTTGGTACACAAACAAGAAGATACTTCTCCAGGATACTGCAAACTGTTAGCGATGGATAGTCAAGAACCCATTCTAATGGCCGAAGTTGATGACGATGAAATGTACGAGCAAGATAAAGATGGCAAAGTGTTTCTAAAATGCGAATTCCTGCAAGACCGTGTCGATAAAACTGACGAGGTCCATGGTCCTGCCTTGAATCGAAAGGATACTAAACGAGGAATCGAAGAAGACTATGTCAATGCATTTTGTTGTTCCCACCTTCCAAAAGAGGCAATGAATTGGATAAACAGAACAAAAGATAAACCGTGGCCAAAGGATCCCGTACGGAAACGGGTTATTGAAAGCGGTTGCTTTATTGTTGCAGTCGGACATAAACAGAGCAAAGATGTAAGGACTGAGTTCAGGATGTCTACCACATTAGGAGAACGGATACTGATGTTTGACATGAATATTTCACAAATACAATGTTTGGTTTTAATGAAAATGCTCATGAAGACCATTGTAAACAAACAATATAAGGACACTATAAAGAGCTTCTACTGTAAAACAGCATTGTTTTTTGTAACAGAGCAATACGGGAAGGGCATGTTTAGAGAAGACAATATATTGGAATGTCTACTCAAATGTTTACAATGGATCTATCAATGCCTCAAAAATGGATACAATCCCCATTATATGATTTACAGTCTTGATATGTTTGAAGGTAGATTAGATGAAACTGTTAGGGAAAAGGTTGGAAAGTCCATCAAGGATATTATAGACAATCCTTTGTTATCCATACTGAAGATTGAGTTTGATGAGTTTGGGAGAGAATTATACAAACGAATTACAAACTCTGAAAATCATATCTCTGAAACACAGGAAGTGCTCCGTTCAAAAATCGGGAACTTTCTTTCTAGAGCTTACGTTTTGTTCGGTCTTGAGGTGCCATCTTTACACGACGACCCATGGGATTTGGATCTAGGACGTGAAATAGAGTTTAACAAGGCAAAACTGTCGCGTTGTGAAATATTACAGAAACAAGGAGATATTTTCATGCAAAAGGCAACGAGACGATATATATATTTGTTGCAAGGTAATTTAGGCATGCTTATGGCAGCTGAATCTATTCAGAAAAACTTCAAACTGTCTGATTCTGTTTTGCGAAGCCTCAGAGAAGGTACGTTTGCCGACGCTGTTTCTGGTAGGCTGAAGTACGCTACCATTTTGGTTTGTGTGGGTGACATAACCGGAGCAATTGGACTTTTGAAAGAAGTAGAAACAGCGTACAGCGACCTCGTTATGGAAGCAGTGTGTAACTGTTCAGGAGATGTGGAGTATGTAGCGAAAGCTGGATTTGGAGACAAGGCATTGACATTAATAAATAACGGTGCTTTATATGCCAATATATGCAATTGCTTATTGTTTGTTGAAACTCTAAAACCATGTTTTCCTAGTGGATGGCTTAATGCCGTCTTCCGACCAATTGAACCTGAAGATGAGCTTGACTTTATGGAATATGCAAGCTTAGATCCAATGCCATATTTCTATTTCGTTGAACTGATGTTACAAAAGGAATTAAACAATCAATCCAAAGCACTTGCAGCGATCCAAAAGCTCGAGAAATGTGTAAACGAGGAAAAATTGTTTCACAAGGATACAGCCCTGGTTCTACTTAGCCATTCGTTTGAAATCAGCGGACAAGTAGAAAAGGCTAAGATTATATATGATGAGGCTTGTTGCTTAAGACAGCGCAGCAAAACAAGATATACGAGCTCTTTTGTTAGATATAATACTAATAGTAAGAAAGTGTAAAGTAAGTGAATGAGTGTATACCTTTCGCAATATGTCTTGCAATCCGTATTACCTTCAAGCAATAATACCTTAAAGAAGGTATTGAGGTCGGGGAAAAGTACAACGTTTCCTACTTATAGTTTGACAAAACTATTGCCGCCATGCTTCGAAACGTTCTTATAGGGTATTGACAAAGCGCATAGCACAGCTCATTTTAATTTTCGGTTGATATGTTTTACGAAATCCAACAACGGCAGATATATGAGTAAAAAACCGTTAAACTGTTTGAGCTATTGTATGTGAGCATAGACGGTATTAGAGCCTCCGTTACGAGTGGTTAGACTTAAGAACTATGACTCTTTTGTCACTTCAACACTGTGGGTTTGGTCCTCAGCGGTCGCAAGACATTCATATAAGGAAGCTATACTGTTAGTTTACGACAATCATGTATTACCCAGATTTTCAACTCTTAAAATACAAGAACAAAGAATTTACTGATTTTTGTTAAACGTATCTGATTCAGGCAAACTATGTAAAATGATATAATCTATTTTCAAACTTTGGTATATTATACACGTATATCAATCGCAAAGCAATTATGATTATGTCAACACATGTTTTGATGTCGGAAAGTTCCACTAAACATTCAAAAGCTGCATTGAAATATATTCGCAGCAATATAGATCAACAAAGTTATATTATTATGTAATCTGCAAATATATACAACTCTCGGTTGCATTGTATGCATTAATGCTGATAATTTTACAGACAACACATGTAATAGTGGCTCATTAATATAAGGTAATATGTACTAGTGCTTAATCTTAAACAAAAAGTGATCTTTGTTTCGACGTATTTAACAGTATTACAGTCACATACCGGCGGTCAGAACAAATACTCACGCTTCTCATTGGTGAATTTGTTTACCATTATAAAGTACATTCATAGTAACGAATGGTATGCAAGTAACAAACAAGTATCGTATTTGAATCATGGATGTTATGAGAATGACCGTTAAAATAATTTCATTACCAGACCATACACAATTTATTAGGCCGGGCCGATGTGTGTCCATAATATGTGTAGTCTTTTTATCAACTGATCGAACCGGCCTATATGTATATACCGGTGTAACCAATATCATTCTGGTCAAGTTGATACAATTGTGAAAAAAATATCACAACCGTAGTCTTATGGTATTGTGTCGGAGCCCATTGATTCTTGATTAACCTAGGGTAATGTATCCAATCGTACTAATTTGTGAAATCATATCGTGTCGACGTAAGATCTTATCGTGGCATAATTCAAAACCACTCGTGTGTAATCCTATTTAAAATGGAGATCTAACCGTTTCAGATCATGGCATATGTTATAGACTGCAACCGATTGCAAAGCGTATCATTAAGTATGGAAACTCATCATATCGTTTCCAAGAGTGAAATCTTAGACAAATACCACAATCAGTTACGTGTCGCAAATCTTGACGTTTGTATCGGATCGCAAGACAGTGGGAACGTTGTATTACATCGTATTCTTATCTCACTCTAAAACGTGTTACAATGTATCCCACATTATTGAAAAACAATAACATTACACTCTGACCCCGACGCATGTCTGTTGTAACATTTGAAAAACAAACTTAACTTACTTTTTTTACATAAAAAGCAAATGTTAAAAACTGTGATGTGTTGGTTCCGTTGTATGTTTGATTCTTGATCCATAGTTTGACAGACATCAAAGTCTATAAGCGTGAAATGTTTGAAAACTCCGCCATGATATGATCTACCGCACCATATTTGTTCATTCATTAAATAGACGTGGTATTGTGTAGAAATGTTATAGAACAGCGACTGTCAAAACGTTGGACATAGAGCCTTTGATATGCGTTGAATAACGTAGTTTCAAAACTTGGCTTCCTACAGTAACAGACGCGATAGGTATTAAAATTAGTATAGAATTGTGGGATAGTGACACGTTTTAAACTATTTACATAGTTGTTATGTATATCCAGTAATGGCACCATCGTCTGGATAACTACACCAGATCAACGTTTCTTTCGGGAGGTAGTCGACTTTGATTTTTAAACGTTTCTTAAGTGCATAAATGTTCAAAAGTTCAGGATTGCTTTCACTAGGTTAATTGTTTCTTCTCATAATCTTCAATTTGAGTCTGGAAGGCGGCATAGACCAACAAGTATCCCATAAGAAGATAGAACATGTACTGTTTGTGAAAAGCTTGAAGACGAGTTGTACTTTATTTTAGAATGTTCATTATATCATGATTTACGAAAACAATACATCAAAACGTATTTTTGGTGTAGACCTAGTATGTTTAAAATAAAGCAGCTGTTTGAAAGCAAAAATAAAATTGTACTTCGGCGTCTAAGAATGTTTATATTTAAATGTTTCGAAATCAGAAAATCTTTAAATGATGCATAATTAGTAAAAGGCACCCAATGTCTCTTTTGATAGTGCAATGCACAATATTAGTATTAGCATACGTTCATGTGTATTGAGCCTCTGTGAGAAGTTAGAAAAGCATTTTAAGCATAATCATATGACTGTGTATATTACATTTGTGTTTCTTTAATATGCCATCTAGTTGCATTTCGAGAAACATATTCTTTGAATGTTTTGTAAATTTTGTATTTCGTATGAAATTACGACATAGAAACGCATTGCAGGTATTGTAAAAATGCTATTTGTTCTTGTATACTGCGTCCCTACTGACATTTATGAGACAAATGATTGTAATACGTAACTATATGCGTATCTTTTGGGCAAGTTTGATACAAATTATCAACATAATTATGTTTTTTGAAAGTTAAGATTATAAATAATAAATGTATAAAGATTCGGATATATACGAGATGCAAATCATTGTAATGTATAACAAATTATGTGGTATTTGTATATGACCGTTGTATATAGTTTGTGTTGACAGAAATTAAACGAACAGAGATACAGAGCCCACAAGACAAAAACATGTATAATGATATACACCTTCTCCGCATATTTGCGTTTTGTCTGATAACCCCCCCCCCCTCATTTGCCTCTGCTCGTTTTATAAATCGGCATCTTTTTCCTATAAATGTATTAGTACTTGATTTATTTCAACAAACTTTTTCATTTTCATTGTGTCACATGACTTGCTATTACTGTTTATGTACATATTTGTATGTTCACATGGGCCTATGGCCTACTGATTCTGAAATAAAATCTTCTTCTTCTATAATACACACGCTTACATGGTTATTTTTAATTGAGTCTTATTGCTGTTTGCCCAAATAATTATAAAAAGTAGTGTTTCACTTGTGGTGAACTTATGCTAAACAAATGCAGTATTAAGCTATAATTGTGACTCAATGATACACTCACATTTTAAAATCAAGGTGTGTCATCTGAATGATACTCGTATAAAAAATCAAACGTATGTATTGTGTCTGCCATTAAGATTTTAAATTACGTTTTTGCTTAATATTGAACGCAAATGACAGCTTAAAAAGCGCATCACCCGTAAAGGGACTGTAAATCACGAATGACGAAAAAAAAAAGTTCTAAAATACCGTATTTTTTACAATTATTAGTTTATATTGATTAAAATATCACGACTGGTATATTAAATTATTTGAAATAAGTTTATATTTTCATTATATTCGGTAATAAAATTTCGCGATGTGAAATCGAAAGTACATTGCGAAAATAGGTGACATTACGATATACACACTCTAAATAACGCAAGAAGATCATTTTATAAATAAAATATATACAATTCACTACGCATGCACAATTTGCATTCCTGGGCTTACCAAGTGACGATGACGATCAATCTACTTGCGATATTTTTAGTTAACTGTTAGTTATCTGGTATACATACCCAGTAAAAATTAATGAATAAGCAAATAACGTAAAAATAAAAAAGCAATTTTTTCAAGTAATGTTACATTGTTTATACCAGTCGTGACATTTTAATCAATATTAACTAATTGTAAAACAAATACGGTATTTTAGAACTTTTTTTTTTCAATCGTGGTTTACAGTCCCTTTAAACTAACCAAAACATTTATAAGCTGAAACATCAAACGTGTAACAAAACGATCACATTGTATGTGTACACTGTATTCAAATTGAAAAACATATTTTATGTAATGTTTCAGGGCGTTTAATTGTTTTTCAGCATTCTCTACCTAGTTTTAACATATGTATTCATGACACGGTATGCATATACAAATACAGAGACTAACACAGTGGATAGACTTGCAGATTGAGATAATTGTAAATCGTTGCACCAGCTTTGTTTTAAAGGCTTAAGCGTACGGCGAAATACATAATATTAACCATACAAAGAAGGAAAAAAGATGGGGAGCAAATTGAAAAAATAAAACAACCAAATATGAACGTCTAACGGTTGTGCAATTAAGGCAGCATTATAAATGCTTGTTAACAGTTTTGTAACAATGGAGGATGCCTTTTGCAAGCGTAACGTGCCGTAACATGAGTGCTATATATTGGCATTAAGTTATTATTTATGTACACGCTTATTCGTGCCCTGGATGATGCGACTTAAATTGACACTTTAACTATAACAGCGTGACAGATCAAATACCGCGCTGGGTATAAGCCTTAAGCTCAATATTCTTAAGAATTTGAAAACCAAATACCGAGGTTGGTATACGACCTTAGTTCGACATTTGCAAGATTTTGAATACTCAATAACCACATGGAGATTCAATATTGGTTTGATATTCCCTAGTTTCGAATTCCTGATAGGCAGTTGGGTATTCAACATTGAGTCCACATTCGAAAATGTTTGAATATCCTACTGAGTTAAGGGCCCTGTGTGAATATTCTCTGTTATGTCCATACCCAAAACGGAGATGCAGGTTCGCCCTCAGATCAATATTCGCGTAAGTTCGAATACCCACTACTTAGCACAGTAATTGTCCGAGGCTCGTATTCCCTAAAGTCTGGATACCAAATACGCAGCTGGGTATTGTACCTTTACTCGAATCACTAAATGCGTATACCCATTAATCAGCTACGTATTCGTCCCTTGCTCGATATGCTCTCAAGTTCGAAATCCCACTTAGCAGCTGGGTATTCCTCTTTGGCTCGATATTTGCTTGAGTTCGAATTCTCAATACCCAGAAGGTTATTTTAATGTCTCCATTTGCTCCAACTCATATTGCACTTATAAACTCATTTGTATTTACTGTGAGTTATTGTTAAACGTTACGTAAGTCATTTTATCCTACATACTTGTTAGCGTTTATGAAGTGTTATTACTAACAATATTCGTTCAAGCTAACAAAAGATTTGAAACAAACTTCAAATGAAATAAAACCCATCTTTCTCAAGTCGTTCAATGGAGACTTGTCATGAAATGAGTTGATCATTGGTCTGGTGAAAACACACACTCATGATCGATTCCCCGTTTAACCTTAACCTAGCATGGGAGGTTCAGTCGTAACCTTCCCATTTAGCAGGATACATTTTAACGCAATAAAATGAACTAGGTGCTTAACTCCAAAAAACTAAAAACCTATGGTCAACTCTGGAACGGGGCGTCAACCCTATCTCGATCAATCCAACCTAGCCCATCTAAAACAAAATATGAGTGTATAAGTGTGTGGGGGGGGGGCTTGGGTGGGGAGTGGGTAAGAAGACATTCCAATGAGCTAGATAAATCTGTAACATGTAGTTTGCGGTCCTTACATGTTGTCTGTTTTTAGCTTTGGCAAAATTGATACAGAAATGAAGAGAATCTTACCGTTAAAATATTCATGCATTTGTCCCTACATGTATATTTTAGTGTTTCTAGAGCTTTATTCAATTCATTCTCCGATAAAAAATATTATTTCGGATTCCACGTTTCCCAAACGTTGTAATTACCATTTTATTAAAATCCAGGTCATTGGGAGCAAGTTCGAAATTCAAACAAACAGACAGCGGAAAACATAATCGTGAATGGAAACTTTTTTGTCTACCTTTGTTGATATTTCAATGGTTTCAAAAATATTTTTTTTTGTTAACATGAACGACTGTGATCTCTTGCGTATTCTTAAAAAAGTGCACCATGCAAATATTATCATAAAGAAAACCATTGCACCTGAACCGCGCAATTAACTATGTATTTTTTCTAAACTGATATCTCCTGGTATAAAAGCGGGCACAACCAATAATAGAGGTCTTAATTTTTAATTGGATTTTTTGCTACAGTATTCAAGTGATATTAGGGCGGTCAGTAAAACATGCTCTCAGTTTGCATAGGTTAACTGGTTAAGTAGTTCTTATTTCTAATGCTATGTTATCAATTTTATTTAACATTGATAACATAGCATTCAGATATCAGCTTAGAAAAAATACATAGTTAATTGCGAGAATTAAGAGGCAATGGATTGGATAGAAAGAACACAAGATAAACCGTGGCCAAAAGATCCATTACGGATACGGGTTGTTGAAAGCGGTTGCTTTTTAGTTGCAGTCGGACATAAACAGAGCAACGATTTACGGACTGAGTTCAGAATGTCTACCACATTAATAGAACGGATACTGATGTTTGACATGAACATTTCACAAATACAATGTTTGGTTTTAATGAAGATGCTCATGAAGACTATTGTAAACAAACATTGTAAGGACGCCATAAAGAGTTTCTACTGTAAAACAGCCTTGTTATTTGTAACAGAACAATACGGGAAAGGCATGTTTAGACCAGATAATATATTGAAATGTATACGCACATGTTTAAAATGGATTTACCAATGCCTCAAAAATTGATGCAATCCCCATTATAAGATTCACAGTCTTGATATGTTTGAAGGTAGATTAGATGAGTACCTTAGGGAAAAGGTTGGAGAGTCTCTCAAGGATATTATGGATAATCTCAATTTAGCCATGCTTAAGATACAGTGTGATAATTATGGAAACAAACTCTACAATCGAATAAGAAACTCCGAAATCTATGACTTTCAAACAAAGGAAATTATCAGTTCTAAAACTGGGAACTTTCTCTCTGGAGCCTACGTTTTGTGGGGTCTTGTTGAGCCATCTTTATACGAAGATCCATGGGATATTAACCTAGTACGTCAAATAGTGTCAAATAAGGCAAAACTGTCGCGGTGTGAACTGTTACAAGAACAAGGGGATGTTTTCATGCAAAAGGCAACGAGACGCTACATATATATGTTGCAAGCTAATTTGGGCATGCTTATGGCAGCTGAATCTATTCAGAAAAACTACAAACTTTCTGATTCTATTTTGCAAAGCCTCAAAGAAGGTACTTTTGCCGACGCTGTTTCTGGTAGGCTCAAGTACGCTACCGTTCTTATTTGTGTGGGTGACATAACCGGAGCAAGTGCACTTTTGGAAGAATTAGAAACGGCGTACAACGGCCTCGCAATGGAATCAGTATGTAACTGTTCAGGAATTGTGGAGTATTTACCAACAACTGGGTTTGGAGATGAGTCATTAGCATTATTAAAAACCGGTGCATTATATGGACAATTCTGCCATTGCGTAGTTTTTGTCGAAACTCTGAAACCGTGCTTTCCTACTGGATGGCTTGATGCTATATTCCGACCAATTGACCTAGATGACCAACGGTCGAATACGGATGAGATAATGGAATATGTGAGCTTGGATCCATTGCCATATTTCTATTTCATTGAATTTATGTTACAAAATAAATAATTTAAACAATCAATCAAAAGCACTGATAGCATTACAGAAGCTTGAGAAATGCGTTTCAGAGAAACGATTGTTTCACAAGGATACGACCCTGGTCCTACTAAGCCATTCTTTAGAAATTAACGGACAAGTAGAAAAGGCAAAGAGTATTTATGATGAGGCTTGTTTCTTAAGACAACGCAATACAGGATATAAAAGCTCCCATGTGAGATATAAAATTAAGCAAGTGTAAAGCAATAGAGCAGAAATTACACACACAAAAATTTGTGTTTAAATTAACATGCAATAATTAAATTAGATGATTTGTTATTGAAAGCGCTTAAGAGTTTATCTAGACGCGTAGAAAGAAAATTGGACTTTTATGTACATGTACATTTGGTAATTTGTTAAGGTATGATGGGAACACAGAGACAGTATGACTCGATTGCCAATTGCATGCCTGTTACATCCGTTGGATTCATAGACACATTAAACAAAATTACCAAAATTATTACTGTAACATGTTTATTTTTCGATTTCAATTGAATAATACATCTAAGAGGGGGGTAGTGGATGCAAAGAATAACCTTTTTCAGCATGCTTATTATTTAAAGACTTCTTAATAAAAAAAGTATCTTAAAAATAAGCGTAACAATTAAATGCAATACAGTCAATCATTTAACTTGTTAAATGTCAAACGATGCACATGCATGTGTACCCTGTATATATATGTACGTGCTAAACGGTCCTTTAAAAATTTACTATCAAAACTGAATTTGGATGCATTTTATCAAAAGCCATTATTATCTTTTCAATGAAGGTTATATTACATTATCATGCCTATTCATAAATGTATTCTACGACAATATGGTTGTCATATAGTTTAACAATTGGAATTATTCGAATTACAACGATTTCATCAGATTAAACCGCTGTACGCACAAATGCTATTGTTGTTATATCGCGTATTGAAATGACGTTTAGGCCATATATTTGTATTTCGTAGATGGTCTGCATATGGTATATGAAATGATTGTCAATCAATATCAAACGTCGTTATTCCTATGCATTTAGTTTTGCGTGTTTGTGTATATACAGACACCGTGTCAGAATATCATTTTGATTGAATATTGTACTTCGAGCCGAGCCTTTCGGCTGCCTATATTTTCGTTTCGTATAGGTAGCAAACAAGGGCTAATGTTTATGCCATTGTAACATGCGTGAGCTATAATTGATATGTATTTATAGTACCGCTAAATAGAATATGTCAAAATATGCAAATACAATTATATTACTTTTTCTATCATGTATTGCTCTTCAACTCTCAAACATGTACACACTGCTATGTATACAAGTGTCATACGCATGTGCCTTATGGCATAAATTGTGTTATTTGGTTTAGAAGAAAGTATTATTTTTATTATTAATACAACAATTGTTCATATTTAGACCTAATACCCTTTTCTAACGTAAACTCTCAGTTATTAGTAAAGATTTTGATTTAAAAGTGTACATTGGATGATTTTACTACATTCTATGCATGATCACGATACAATTATTAATCCGTGACGATCGGACGCTTAAGCACGATGGTTAGGTATGGTTTCATATTTTTGCACGTGCACATGTTAAAACGCGAATAAATTCTAATTTAATTTCAATTTCATCATTTCTGGGTGGGTTATTACACCAAGAAAACATACAATTAATTCCAACAAGAGCTGTGTTTATAAAACACAATGCTCCCTTCTGCGCTTTGAAGCCGCACAGAAGCTATTTTATGAAAAATTGTCTAAGGACCGTAATTTCGTCAAAAATCAATGGACCGGAACGAAACTCGAACTTGATCTGTTAGTAAGGTAGAAAGACTATTGCACCAAAAATAGGTCATTATCTAAGAGCGTTTAAGAAAAATTCCGGAAAAGTGATATTAAGAGAAAATTGTTATATACTAGGCCTGTAACTTCCTAAGAAATCAATGGAACGGATCGAAACTCGAACTTGGAGAATGTCTAACGCAAAATCTCAGTTATTAGTAAAGATTTCGATTTAAAATTGTACATTGGATGATTTTACTACATTCTATACATGATCACGATACACTTATTGATCCATGACGATCGGACGCTTAAGCACGAGGGTTAGGTATGGTTTCATATTTTTGCACGTGCACATTTTAAAACGCGATAACATTCTAATTTAATTTCAATTTTATTATTCTATGAGGGTTATTACACCAAGAAAACATAAAATTAATTCCAACAAGAGCTGTGTTTATGAAATACAATGCACCCTACTGCACTTTGAAGCCGCACAGCAGCTATTTTATGGACATTTGTTAAGTCCATGGACCGTAACTTCGTCAACTATCAATGGACCGGAACGAAACTCGAACTTGATCTGTTAGTAAGGTAGATAGACTATAACATTCCGGAAAAGTGATATTAAGAGAAAATTGTTAAGCACACGACCCGTATCGTCAAAAATCAATTGAACGGATCGAAACTCGAACTTGATCTGTAAGTCATGTAGTACGACCAACATACCGACAATCAGGTCAGTATCTGAAAGCGTTTATGAAAACATTCTAAAAAAGTGTAACTTTAGAGGAAATTAAGGAGTCTAAGGCCCTAAATTTCCTCAAAAATCAATGGACCGAAACGAAACTCAAACTTGATCTGTAAGTGATGTAAGTAAAAAATCAGGTCAATACCTGCAAATGTTTAGGAAAAAAATACATAAAAATGTTATTCTAGAGAAGATTTTTAAGTAAAGCCAAACATCAATGTACCGGATCGAAACTCGAGCTTGATCTGTAGGTAATGCATGTCGACTCACATTCCAAAAATCAGGTAATTACCTGAAAGCGTTAAGGAAAAACACTCCGAAAAAAAATTCTGGCTAGACGGACAGACAGACAGACGGACGGACGGGCGGTGTGACTTCTATATCCCAACCTAACAGGGGCATGAAAACAATATCGCTCGTATGAATATTCGGGAGCGCAACCGCTCAATTGGCATGTTGCAGGCCGGTCAGTCAAGTAAGTTTATGACTTTAACTTTTCGCATTGTTATTATTTTACGTTGTACGATTTTGAGGATTTAACTAACGTAGTGATGTTTTTAATTTCTAAAGTTTTATATTTTTGTGTTGATCAATTACAATTAAATATACGGGAAATATTAAATATGTGTTGAATCCAAATTTCAACTAAATCCGTTCAAAAATAAGGAAGCTATCTTGATTTGAATAAGTTTTGCATTAGAAAAGCCTCCAAGTGTATATGTAAAATACAGTAAATTTCAAATAATCTTTTACTTAATTAGTTTTATTCCAATTTTAAGTAGTAACACATATGTGATTATAGATATACTATCGATAGTTATTAAAACAGAAAAACAATATTTATTAATATATGTATTAATGCAATTAAAAGTAATATAACTTTGTTTAATCATGGCTATTTACTTAAAAATATCTCTTTATGCTTTTCAGTTATCTTTGTGATTGATGTAATGCAATAAACATAGCGAAATGTGTGCAGCCATAAAATGAGCATACCTTTGAGAAGCCTCACACAAAATACTTTAAGGGGTATTGCGGCAGTTTATTTAACCGAGGATATATTTATGGCAACACCGATGCTATTATCACAACCCAATAGTTTTGTTATCAGAATCATTACACATTTATGACCGAGTAGGTTCATAATAGGTACTCAGTGGTTCGATCCCAGGTGCGGTTAACTTTTTTTTATTCTTTTTCTCTTTCTTTTATTTCACTCTTGTTTTTTTCCTGGAGCCCTTTAGTCCTGTTGTTTACATTAATCAATTTAAAGCATTTAATCACAAACTTCAAAACATGCCGAAATATGTCAACAAGTCCCTGTTATGGATGATTAAGGTCGAGTTTGATACTGAATAGTCTTATGTTTGTGATTAAATATTGTATTAGTGTTGTGTTTTAGTAAGCCGTTGTGATCCCAATTAAGATTGTAAACAATATATAATGTTTATGCATATATCTAACAGTCTATGTACCGGTACTTGGGTTTCGCCTAATTGCTGTATTTTAGGAAATTTGACATAGACGGTAGGGATAGTTAAAAAAAAAAATCTCTGTTAAAAGTGCGGTAACCCCCCTTTTTTATTTTTGTTTTATGATAACAATACGTAGATGAAAATATTTGAGCAGTTTCGCAAAAAGTTATTAGATATAACTTTTTTAAATTCCATTTTTGTGTTAAAATAGTAAAAAAATGACATTTTTTGGGTGACATAAAAATTATAAAAATTAAAATTTCTTAAAATTTAACTTGTGTTCTCCATTTTTTGGTAGTTTGTGGTTTAATTAAATGGTTTATGATATATATTAGCTTATACAATATCAATATGTTGCCAATTTCATAGGTTATTAATCATTTTTATGCAATTAGAGATTTTTCAGTTTTAATGAAAAAGTACATGTTATATAATGGTGAATAAAATCAAAACAAGGCCGGTGACCCTATGTTTTTATTTCATTTTTCATATATTATTAGTATGTATTACTCAAATATAAATTTTGAGCAAAAGTTAATAGATGGAAAAAAATCAGCACAACTGCAGCAACACCCCTTAACATCTCTGTTAAAGTTTTAATGG
>VMBQ01005356.1:47248-60002 GCA_007657795.1 Dreissena rostriformis | reverse complement strand
CTTCAGCCAGGACTGCCCAGGTCATACCTTCAGACAATTCTTACGCAACACGGTCTGGGAGAGTAGTTAAGAAGAATGCGCGCTTCTACGGAGCAGAGTATGATAACCGTTGATTTATATGATCACTGATTTAAGTACTTAAGACTCAATACTGTACAAACTCGTTACATAGATTTCTTCGTGTATATAATTATGCATGAATTTTAATATTGTTATATTTTGATTTATGCATGTATTTCAATTTCTTTCTTTTTATTCATGAAGAGGGAAATGTTGTATTGTTAGAACAACATGTGATCAACCACGTGATAAGGGTTCCCGCCAGAGCCCCGCTCCGGCGATAAGCCCTTACCATTGGCTATCGAGCAACACAACTGTATAGACGTTTACATGCTACTGTAAATATGTGAAATAAAATAGTAGAATAGAAGCTCATGTTTGAGTGATATCGCTTTCACATTAGTGTTGACAATCACACAACAAATACACAATATCCAACACATGTGTTCTGTATCCTAATCTCCGTTCATCCATACATTTTCCTTTTTTTTCAAAGTCCAATGAAGTATTCACGTTTGTTGTAGAATCCATTTTTTACGATGAACAAATTATATATGCAGGTGTCGGGTTAACCGATTAGTCGTCAAATTCATAAATATAACTGGCAAACCTGCATATAAAATCATCGTGTAATAATAGTATTATATAAAGTCACAATATGTTGACTTTTTATTAAAAAATACAACAACAACAAACTCACACTTAGTTCTTTGAGACTACAGTACCGTTGTCAATAACACGGACACCGCTGTCATTAAAGAGCATTGGGAGAATCAATGCATTAAAAAAAAGTAAAGTGGCTTACGAATCATCTACTTAGTCTTCTGTCCAACCGCATTATTTATCCCTTTAACAAGAGATGTGTTTGTCAGAAACACAATGCCCCCTACTGCGCCGCTTTGAAATAAAATTTCTATTTATCGCCAAATATCAAGTTGCTATCTTCAATATTGCAAAAGTTATGACCAAACTTTAACGAAGGTTAAAGTTTTGGGAGGTTAAAGTTTTGGGAAAGAATGAGAGACAGACAGACAGACAGGCCAAAAACAATATACCCCCTCTTCTTCTAAGAAGGGGGCATTCAAATGTATGATAGCATGTATGCAATGAGGAGGTAAAGCAATTAGTACACATATGAAACATTATGCTATTGTGATTCTCTAAAAATCAGTCAAGTGTGCATTTCAAGTTAAAAGTTCTTCCGCGAATGAGGCTGCATTATACGAGGACCGGTCACCCTGAGTGTGTCCCAGCAATCCTACCTAATTTATTTAGTAGACTCACGAAAGATGAAAATAATGATTTATAAATACTCGCTTGTTCAGATTGCACTTTAATTTGCTTGGTCTTTTTAATTGCGTGGAATGGATTGGTAGATGGAGAATGCATATGTGGCATATGGACACTTTGTAACTTTTTGCAAACAAGTATGCCATTAAGATCAGCATTATGATTTGAGTGAGGGGTAACACTTCACCCGAGTTCCCCAAAACTTGTTTGTTTTTTGTGTGTTCTTTTTGCCGTTTTCAAATGTATTTCATTCATATCATGGCGGTCGGTTAACATATGCTGTTTTTCAGGGCTATCTGGTTTGCCAGTACTTATAAAAAAGCAATATCAGAATAAATTTCAAATTTAAAAAACACAATTTTACTAGATGCTTTAATCGATTTTAATATTGTGCGTTTTATTATATAAACAATATCGAGCCAAAATAAAACAGGAGATAAAACAGACAGTACAAAACAAAACCGTTGCAAACCCAAATAGTTTATGGGAGATAAGAAACGGTAACTAACACAATATAACAATGAAATACACCTCATTTAAATGATAAAAAACACACACAAACTCGAAGAAAAAATACTTCATGACATGAACACATAAGTAAGACATTTACAAAACACAAATTCCAACGACAAAACCACCACTATTGAAAGTGAAATAATTAAAAAAAAAAAAAACAAGTGTAAGAAGACATTTACCATAAACAGCTTTACGGAATAATTATTAGAGCGAGAGCAAAACGTAGAACACACTGAACAAAAAATACAGCATATTTTGCAAACAAAGGAAAAAACGTAAAAATGATCAAAAACAATTCATGAACTTGTCGTCAATTGCATTGCAGTTAACAACAGAACACTTATTTTGGAAAAGCAATGATTTTCTTTTATACCAAATGATAAAATATTACATTTCTGCAGTGAAATAACAGCAGTGAAAAGAACAAAATTGTTCTTTTCACCGGTGAAAAGAACAAATTTTCGGAATTCCTTTTTCTATTTTTAGATTATCATACCAAGATGTACTTCCCTTGTTTATATCATTGTTTTTATTTTTTCTATGATCACGAGTGAAATAAAATCGATTATCCACCGAATGCAACACATTTTCTTTTAATTTTATGCTTTTTTTTACCGTTAATTTAAATTGTAAAAGAGTTTAACTGAATAATTTCCCTGGAATAATGACGTCATTTCTTCAACAAAATGACAATGTATTGAGGCACGCCACGGGAGAGAGGGTCACTTTTCAGCGAAAGGGAAATTATAATTAATTATTTTCTTGAAAAAGGGGCATAAAAGAAACAGAAAATTTGTTCATGTCAGTGTAAGATCGTTTTTTATTTCACTCGTGATCATAGAAAAATAATATTTTCACTCGTGGCTGCGCCACTCGTGAAAATATATTTTCTATGATCACTCGTGAAATAACAAACGATCTTACACTAACATGAACAAATATCCTCTATATGTTATAAAAACCTCTTTAATTGGAAGCTTGTTGAAACTAACACGAATTTCAGTACTCCTTCATCTGCTCTAAATGATAACAAACAAGAAACCGTCGGAGACGGGTGATGCTCCCAAAAGGTGTTTTTTGTCACAATATTGCACTATATATTCAGATAAAAGGAAACGTCTTGATGGGCATAACTTTGCACAAAATAATACGATGGATGGTTTAGCAACAAAAAAAAAAACAGCAGATTTTATATTTTGTTTTCGTAGACGTGTGAAGATAAATTTCAAAGGGCCATAACTCTCTAAATAAATCATCTAACCAGAACCCACTTATAACATGCGCATCTCCTCAAGGTAGTTAAGCTTCCCATAAAGCTTCATTAAATTCCAATCAGTAGTTGGGGAGAAATAGCCCGGACAAGAATTGAACTATATGTACAGTTTATAGAAAAATTCAAAGGGCCATAACTCTGTGAAAAATCATCCGACCAGAACCGGCTGATAATATGCACATCTCCTCTTAGTAGTGAAGCTTCCCATAAAGTTAAATTGAATCCAGGTCATTAATTGCTGAGAAATAGCCCAGACAAAAATTGTGCACGGACGGACGGACGCACGCACGCACGAACGGACGAACAGACGAAGCGGCGACTATATGCTCCCCCCCAAAAATAAATTGGGGGAGCATAAAAAGCTACCTATCTTAGATTAAAAGTATCTCTTTAAATGCAAATTTTCAAACTCTAACTTATGCGACACCATCGGTGAAAATATTGAAAACTATAGGACATCTATTTTAGGAGTGAAAACACCTCCAACTTATCTGGAATCAGCTGACATCCTTCCTTAAACAACTGCATTTTAAAATATCCTCATTTAATGTTAATTTTGGAATACTCATTAAATTCAATAGACGGTAATTAAATTGCAGGGCTCTCGCTGGGTTAAACTCCTTCTTAGCCACCCATGTTTGCCATTCAAAAATACTGTTGCCATTAAAAACAAATAAGAGCCATTGTGTAGCCATTCTTAAATCAGGTCTTCAATGTGTATACAAGTCATTTATTCTTTGTTTTATTATTAAAAACCCATAAAACACTAGTCCTCACTAGTTACCAGTTTTAATCTGTGGTCATGCTACAATAAACATACACTGTAACTCCAATATAATTATGAGCCAAAACTTACGGTTTTATAACAGACCAGGTTATAAATAAGTTCGATGCTCATATATTGACATGTTGTGTTGCCACGTGTCGTTTGCCAAAACCTGCATATACATGTAAACTCTACCGCTCATAAACTCTTCCATATCGAAAACTGGATACTTACGGCCTGTCTACACATAGATGTATATCTGATAATCCCACATAATCAGGAATTTACATGAAAACAAGATATTCTTGACGACGAATGTGTTTATAAACACATACACACAAAAGTACGCCATTTTTCCAAAGTGAAGTGTACAGTGAATTATGGGACGAGGTTTTCCTATTGAAAATGGGCAAAGCAGGTAACGAGATGCGTGCGCAGCAGGTAACGAGATGCGTGCGCAGCAGGCACTGCTCATCTTAAATTATAACAACCAATGGACGAGTGAATTAAAATTTAGATTTAATGCAACTCTATACAAAGCAATGTTTTATTGCGTCATAACATTAACCAAAAAAACGTGTGTCACGGGGACTCTCTGACTGGTTTGCACCAAATATTAAAGCCCTGTCACTTGTGGTTTCATAGATTTTTTTTATATGTTTATGTTTAAGCTATTTCTTCGCTTATATCTTTATATACTCACGTGCTTCTTCAAGTGTTCAAGGGACCACTCTGGTTTCATGGAAAACCACGCATCTTACACTTTTTAAAGTCTATCTCCTGTATGTATCCTCATGTGTGTCTTCAAGCTACCACTCTCGTTACACGCATAACCACACTCCCCACACTTGTACGGTCTTTCTCCTGTATGTATCCTCATGTGTATCTTCAAGTGACCATTCTCGTTACATGCATAACCACACACCTCACACGTGTACGGTCTCTCTCCTGTATGTATCCTCATGTGTCTCTTCAAGTCACCACTCTGGATACATTCATAACAAAACTCCCCACACTTGTACGGTCTCTCTCCTGTATGTATCTTCAAGTGAACACTATCGTTACATGTTAAATCACACATCTTACACTTGTACAGTTTTTCTCCTGTATGTGTCTTCACGTGTCCCTGCAAGTCACAACTCCTGCTACATGCATAAGCACACTCCTCACATTTAAACAGTTTCTCTCCGGTATGTTTCCTGATGTGTGTCTTCAAGTTACCACTTGAGCTACATGCATGACCAAACACCTCACACGTGTACGGTCTCTCTCCTGTATGCATCCTCATGTGTCTCTTCAAGTGACCTCTCTCGTTACATGCATAAGCACACTCCTCACACTTGTACAGCTTCTCATCTGTATGTATCCGCATGTGTTTCTTCAAGTCAAAACTACTTTTACATGCATAACCACACACCCCACACTTGAACGGTCTTTCTCCTGTATGTATCCTCGTGTGTTTCTCCAAGTGACCACTATGTTTACATAAATAGCCACACACCTCACATGTGTACGGTCTCTCTCCTGTATGTATCCTCATGTTTTTCTCCAAGTGACTACTGTTTTTACTGGAATAACTGTACAAGTTTTTGTCTCTGATAAGGACAAGTTCTCTGGCGAATTCCACTCCGTACCATACCATCAGTTCCTCACCTGTAGAAATAGAAATATAAACATGCTTAAAACATGTGCAAATGTGTAACATTTTAAAAGAAAAGCTTTTCACAAATGTTACTTAAACCCAACATTTATTTCCAAAAATGTGCATATGTGTTAATTTTTATTTCATAAAAAATATTAGTAATTCTTTATTATCTTAACATATTCAATATTTGATTCTTAGACTGAGACATTTTAAGTCAAGCTAACAGTGTTGGTTATTTATGTTTTTTTTCTTGCTATTTTTAACTTGTGTTCACAATTAGTACGGCATGGCCTCATACCAAACAAGACATAGTGAGAAGTAAGTTTTTCTATTATTGGGATCTACCTGAAATTCAGTGTTGTGTATATATTGGCGTTTATAAGGTCTTTCTAAACCTGAGGCTGTAGTTTGCAAGGACCTGTGGTGTGTCTCAGACAGCACTCAGACTTAGGAAGAAATTTAAATTAAGTTTCAATGTACAACTATTTATTTAAAACTATAAGGTATTTAATATTGGTGTTGCCTTGTGCTTTTTGAAAAATCAGAGCACTCGGAGAAAAAACACACCTTTCATTTTGGGGACAATCAAGCAAACTCACACGGGCTGATACAGGGAATTGAACCCGCATTGCCAAGGTGAAACTGTTCTTATCAGACAGAACCAAATTGCATTATCATATCTTTAGTCATATAACATGCCTATGTACCTGGTGAAACTTGCTTCAATGTGCAGCAATAGATGCTTCCTTTGTACTGCATTGCTACAAGGTTCCGATCAGCCTCTGTCATAGCACAGTTCACGTATCTCATCCAGTTGCAGGTGGCCTTGTTCTGGGCATCCACAGGCTGCTCTCTTTGCCATCCTTTAAGGTCTGAATTGCATAGGTTCTTACAATAAACAAGAGATTTGTCAGAAACACAATGCCCCCTGCGCCGCTTTGAAATAAAATTTCTTTTTATCCTTTGGCAGGTATAGAAATTATCTCCCTTTAAAGCTTATTGCTTTCATTGGATTTTTTTTTACTTTTGACCTTGAAGGATGACCTTGACCTTTCACCACTCAAAATGTGCAGCTCCATAAGATACACATGGATGCCAAATATCAAGATGATATCTTAAATATTGCAAAAGTTATGGCCAATGTTTAAGTTTTCGGACGGACAGACAGACAGACAGACAGACAGACAGACAGACAGACAGACGGACTGACAGTTCAACTGCTATATGCCACCCTACCGGGGGCATAAAAACCAACAATTAAACAAGATTGATACACAAGAAAATATGATATCTAATATACTTGTTATAAAAAGCAACATTCCATTGTTAGACAAGAATACCAAACTAAACAGGGGCAATGATCATAAATATTTTCTACATCACAAACAAACCGTACTTTACTACATCCTTGAATTGTATACTAATTTTAAATAATGACTAAATCAGTTTCACACGATGTGTGAAATCTATTCATGTCAGCTTGATTATATAGAACAAACACTAGGTATATAAACTAGAAATGTGTTGCCCCAAAAACATATGTTTGGACAGGACAAATCAATATTAAATTTAACAGCTGTATAGAAGTAAAATAGTATTTGAAATTACAAGGTTTGGGGTGAACAGACATATTGAGGGACAGATAGAAAATTACCATGCTAAATACCACCCTTTTTGTGGCAGCATAATTAACATTAAATCCCCTATATTGATTGCTAGATAGACAATGCATTTGTTGAAAATGCAGCTATTTATTTTCAACCATTTAGACTTTATTAAATTAACCTTGCATTTCAAACTTAAACTAAGTATTAATGCATCAAGCTAAGTATCACTTCACCTGAACCTTCCAGCAATATCCTGACTTGTGGTTGTCAGTGATGATATCGCCCCCATATGGTCCGAACATGATCCTGGAGTGCAGTCTCTCCTTGGAAAACACTCCAAGACCAGCTCCAGTTAATTTGGACGTTTTGATTTCAAGACAATCTGGCAAGGTATGCTCAGCTTTAAGAGGGTTCCCTTCTGGCAACTGAAGTTTATATTTAGGTATATTAGAATGTAATGGAAACACTATTTTGTATTAGAATATTAAGGGCATATTAAAGTCATTTATAAAATGTAGTGACGTATATATATATATATATATTAAAGCAATGACAATTTCTTACATTCATTACCAGTAATACACTTTTCAAGTAACGGTCTCGTATGCCCATAATAATATGCTCGTTTTCCCCCTATTTCTTCTCAAACATATAGTTTATGTTTTTCAAGAAGAACACAGCTTCACCTCTTTGTCCTGTATGTAGTTATAGGGTCCATGGACAGGGCAGTCCCCTTCAACTCCTTGTTGCATTCTCCACAGTCTAAGAGAACAAATTACAGGGCAGTCCCCTTCAAACTCC
Source organism: Dreissena rostriformis (assembly GCA_007657795.1). Lineage (NCBI taxonomy): Eukaryota > Metazoa > Mollusca > Bivalvia > Myida > Dreissenidae > Dreissena > Dreissena rostriformis. The sequence continues at coordinate 52,044 of VMBQ01005356.1, read as the reverse complement.
TTGTTGCATTCTCCACAGTCTAAGAGAACAAAATAAACACAAGGCAATAATCAAACTAAGTCAAAAACTAATATCAATTGCTGGAACATCAGATTTAAAGATCCCACTTATATTTATTTGGAATATTATAAAACTGATAATTTAGAAAAAAATATCTGAATGACAGCCGTTGCGTCACAATAGCCCATATTATTACTATTCACAGAGTCATTAGTTCACATAATAAGGTTCACATGGTTTCATCAAATGTTCTTTTACTTTCTGAGTTATGTACAACACATAATCTGACAGAAAAGCAAATTTATCCCCCATATGAATGTAGGAGCATCACAAGGGAACCATGATGACTTTAAAGCACTCACACAGATGAGTGCAAGGTATAATTGTTAAAATAGTCCAATCATTTGACCTTGTGACTCTAATTTCAATACGGGTCTTTTACTGTCCAAGGCCAATGCACATGTAAAGTATCAAGCCAATCGGTCAACGCCTTGAGTTTCACACTTATTGTGACAGTGACCTTCACATTTGACCTAGTGACCCCAATTTCAATAGGGGTCATCTACTGTCCAAGGCCAATGCACATGTGAAGTATCAAGTCAATCCGTTAATTCGTTGACAAGTTATTGATCGTAAACGATTTTAACACATTTTGTGACAGTGACCTTGACCTTTGACCTAGTGACCCCAATGTTAATAGGGGTCATCTACTGTCCAAGGCCGATGCACATGTGAAGTATCAAGCCAATCGGTCAATTGGTTGACGAGTTTTTGATAGGAAACAATTTTCACACTAATTGTGACAGTGACCTTGACCTTTGACCTAGTGACCCCAATTTCAATAAGGGTCATCAACTAGCCAAGGCCAATGCATGTGAAGTATAAAGCCAGTCAATCTGTTCACAAGTTATTGATCATAAACAAACTGGTCTACCGACAGACACACAGACCGACCAACAGACAGACCGACCTTCATCCACCAAAACAATATACACCCTCTTCTTCGAAGGGGGGCATAACTAGATACTGTCGAGATGAACATTCTGACCCAGGATTGTCATATGGTTACAAGGTTTTTCTGAATTTTGACCCAGTTGTTTTTACCGCACTTCACCCATAGTTGTACTTTGCCTAAATATTGTTATAAAAGCATTCTGCCCATATCAAGATAGAATCATAAACAAGGCTTAAAATGGTAACAAGGTTTGCAAAATTTGAAGTGTTGACCAAGTTTTTACTCAACTTAACCCAATATAATTTTTAATTTGGCCAAACATTGCAAAGTTGAGCTATTTGACCTAGGTTCATCAAAATGTGCCTTATCTGAATAATTACACAGATGTTCTAGGATTTGACCAATTTGACTTGCTATTAACCTACTTGACCCTGGTTCTTACTTGGTTTCAATACTTTGAAAATAAACATACTGACAACGTTAAGTTGTTTCATCCATATTAATTTAACTGTTGGATGTAGAGTGGTTACAAGCAAAATGTTGACCATGCACAACACACTACGTCGATATTACCACTATAGCTCAACTTTAAAACTAAATGCTAAGGGAGCTAAAAATGATTATTATGTTTGTTGGTCTTTAGTGCGACTTTATAGTGCAAGGTAATTGATGTTTTGGTTTACAGAGAATATGGTCATTCACTGGAAGTTCCATGTTATTACAGCTGGCTAGGTTCCTCTCTTGAAGACTGTCATCAGTCTCGTCTTTTTCTGGCGTCTTGGTTTCTTTCATTCTCTGCAATTGTGTCTAAGACAAAGTGTATTGATTACATTTAACACATTACATTCTGATAATAATTATCTTTTAATTTAAACAAAACCATGTATCCAATGCAACAGCTATGACATTCTCATTCACAAATAAACTCTTCCTAAAAAAGAAAGAGATTGATTGTTAAATTTTATCGAGCAAAATAAAAATAATGCCAGCATTAGCCATGTACTCGTAAAAAAAAATGTTGAGATTTTGACATGTTCTTTATCTCACGTAATAAAATAAAAAGCACATAGTGACTGCTATATGTGGCATTATTTGAAGGGAGGGCATAAAATATATGTAGGTTCAAACATTAGCGTTGCTTTGTTTTGTATAAAACAATAAAAATGTTATAATTAGAAAGAAACCAAGACAAAATTTTCCAAGGCCTGTAAATGCGTCAAAAATTGGTATCGGAACAAAACTCGAACTGGATCTGTGAGTCATGTAGGAAGAATCGCAAACCAAAAATATGGTATCTGAAAGCATTTCAAGAACAAGAGGGCCATGGGTCCTAAGGCGCTCACCTGAGAGCCAAAGGAACTAGACTATTCTGACAAAATGCAAACTGATTCATTAAGATTGGACCAAACAAGAAATGTGTCCACAGGACACGGATGCCCCCAACTGTAACTTTGTCACTAAATAAAAGTATAACTGTGTAAATGTTTTTGAGAAATACAGCGCCTACATTTTATTAAACTTTTAGTTTGCTGCATAACAGGTGTTCAATATTTAAATTTTGTTGTTTGTTACATATGTCATCTGCTGCAGTTTGTAGATTATTTTTTTCGCTGTTAACAATAACTATCGTGTTTTCTATATATCACCCTCTTTATTTTTTCATATTTTTTACATTTTCAGAATTTACATACTGCTTTGGAGTAGACAAAAAGAGATAGAGAAGAAATAAATCCTTAAAATGCACTAAGTGACCCCCCTGACTTTGTTTTTGATCTGGCCTGACCCATATTCGAACTTGGCCTAGATTTTGTCTAGATACAACTTCTGAGTAAGTTTGTAGAAGATCGAATGAAAACTATATGAATTAGAGAGCGGACACGAAGAGTGTGACGGACACACCATGCTAAATCATTAAAATGCACTAAGTGAACCCGTGACATAGTTTTTGACCTGACATTACCCAGATTCGAACTTGACCTAGACACAACATCTGACCAAATTTGGTGGAGACCGGATGAAAACTACTTCAATTAGAGAGCGCACACCATGCTTTATCCTTAAAATGCAGTAAGTGACCCCATGACCTAGTTTTTGACCCGGCATGACCCATATTTGAACTTGACCTACATATTGTCCGGATACAACTTCTGACAAAGTTTGGTAAAGATCGAATGAAAACTATTTGAAATAGAGAGCGGACACGAAAAGTGTGACAGACCGACAGCCTGACGGCCTGACAGCCTGACCGCCTGACGGACAGTGCGAAAACTATATACCCCCTTTTCTTCGAAAGGGGGCGTAAAAAGTGACTTTTAACATGTTTTTTATATTTGACCTAGTGACATTGATTTGAGTTCATATGACCCAGTTTCAACCTCTGGCAAGATTTAATTGGGACAAATGTTCTGACCAAGTTTCATGAAGATTGGCAAATAAATGTGGCAAATATAGCGTCACCAAGTTTTCACTATAGCCATATAAGGAAAACTGCACCGACCCCCGGCGGCTATGTTTTTCAACAAACCATTACCATTTTCAAATTTTCAAACTCAGCCAAGCTATTGTTAAAATACATGTTCTGATCAAGTTTCATAAATATTGGATAATACTTTTGACTTCTAGAGTGTTAACAAGGTTTTACTGTAGCTATAAAAGGAAAAATGCCTCGCCCCCTTGTGGCCATCTTTTCAACGGATCGCAACCATTTTCGAACTCAGCCCAGATATCATTAGTACACATATTCTGATAAAGTTTCATGAGCATTGGATCGAAAATGTGACTTCTAGAGTGTTAACAAGGTTGTACTCTAGCCATATACGGAAAACTGCCCCGCCCCCTGGTGGCCATGTTTTTCATCAGACCATAACCATTTTCTAACTCGTCCAAGATATTATTGGCACACATGTTCTGACCAAGTTTCATAAAGATTGGACTTAAAATGTGACTTCTTGAGTGTTAACAAGGTTTTACTATAGCCATATAAGGAAAACTGCCACGCCCCCTGGCAGTCATGTTTGTCAACCAACCGGAACCAGTTTTTAACTCGTCCAAGATATTATTGGGACACATGTTCTGACCATGTTTCATGAAGATGGCAATAAATGTGGCCTCTAGAGCGGTAGACTCACTTTCCAATATACAGTCCAATATATGCAAACATGTAGAAAAAAGTCTGGGAAACTGTTATTCTATAGAAAAACAAGAGATGTGTTTGTCATAAACACAATGCCCCCTATTGCGCCTCTTTTTTTTTACCTTTGACCTTCAAGGATGACCTTGACCATTCATCACTCAAAATGTGCAGCTCCATGAGATACACATGCATGCCAAATATCAAGTTGCTATGACCAATATTGCAAACATTTTCATCATTTTTAGAAACCTTAACGCAAAACCTAAACGCAAAGTGTGAGGGAATTTCAGAAGGACAGACGGACAGACAGTGCGATCACTATATGCCCACCTTTGGGGGCATAAAAATACGTCCAAGGCCTATAACTTTACCAATCATAAGTGGACCCAAACAAAACTTAAACTTGTTCTGTGAGTCATGTAGGAAGACTCACAAACCAAAATCAGGTCAATTGTGGCAATCATATAGAAAAACAAATTGAAAACAATGCCAGCCGGATGGACAGAGCGACTGCTATATTCCCCTACTGGGGCATAAAAAGGGGTTACAACTTAAGTTGTACAGAAAACCTGCGAACCAAACAAGGGCTGTTTGTAAAACATGCATGTCCCCCATATGGGCTGTCAGTTGTAGCGGTAGCCATTGTGTGAATACATTTTTGTTTCTGTGAACGGTGGTGGTGGTGGTGGTGGTGGTGGTGGGTGGTGG
>VMBQ01005356.1:34891-45806 GCA_007657795.1 Dreissena rostriformis | reverse complement strand
ATTTGTGGGGAACCTATACGGGTCGATGTGATCTGAGACTGCCTGTTTCATTGGAGTGTGTAAGTCTCCAGGAAGGCGAATATTCATCTGAATGGCTGTGCAGCTTGTTGATCACGCTTTCTTCATTAGATCATCCTGTCAATTGTGAACTGTTGAATTTTGTTCTGCAGTCAAGCGAAGAAACCCGTCGAGACGAATCATATACACATGTTTCGGAGTTGCGATCTGAAATACTGTCACATGACCTGTCCACCAATAATTTATTTGTGAATAATGGCCGTAAGGAACTGTTTGACCTATTACGTGATACAAGTATAGGTATCCTAGACCTGCGGACGGCTGATTGTGCCTCATTAGCATCAGAGATTCTTCACACGCTCAACAGGCTAACTAGGCTTAATTTGTGGGGAACCTATACGGGTCGCTGTGATCTGAGGCTGCCTGTTTCATTGGTGTGTGTAAGTTTCCAGGAAGGCGAATATTCATCTGAATGGCTGTGCAGCTTGTTGATCACGCTTTCTTCATTAGATCATCCTGTCAATTGTGAACTGTTGAATTTTGTTCTGCAGTCAAGCGAAGAAACCCTTCGAGACGAATCATATACACATGTTTCGGAGTTGCGATCTGAAATACTGTCACATGACCTGTCCACCAATAATTTATTTGTGATAAATGGCCGTAAGGAACTGTTTGACCTATTACGTGATACAAGTATAGGTATCCTAGACCTGCGGACGGCTGATTGTGCCTCATTAGCATCAGAGATTCTTCACACGCTCAACAGGCTTACTCAGCTTTATTTGTGGGGAACCTATACGGGTCGATGTGATCTGAGACTGCCTGTTTCATTGAAGTGTGTAAGTCTCCAGGAAGGCGAAAATTCATTTGAATGGCTGTGCAGCTTGTTGGTCAAGCTTTCTTCATTAGATCATCCAGTCAGGTGTGAACTGCGGAATGTTGTTCTGCAGTCAAGCGAAGAAACCCGTCGAGACGAATCACAAACACATTTCTTGGAGTTGCGATCTGAAATACTGTCACATGACCTGTCCAACATTGAGATATTAGAGATTCTTCACATTCACACCCTCAACAGGCTTACTAAGCTTAATTTGTGGGGGACCTTTACGGGTCGATGTGATTTCAAGCTGCCTGCTTCAGTGGAGTGTATAAGTCTCCATAAAGGCGAATGTTCATCTGAGTGGCTGTGCAGCTTGTTGATCACGCTGTCTTCATTAGATCAGCCTGTCAAGTGTGAACTGTGGGATTTTGTTCTGCAGTCAAGCGACGAAACCCGTGGAGACGAATCTTATACACATGTTTCGGAGTTGCGATCTGAAATACTGTCACATGACCTGTCCAACATAGAGATATTGGTGATTACTGGCAGTAAGGAACTGTTTGAACTATTACGTGATACAAGTATAGGGATCCTAGACCTGAGGACGGCTGATTGTGCCTCATAAGCATCAGAGATTCTTCACTAGCTCAACAGGCTTACTCAGCTTGATTTGCGGGGAACCTATACGGGTCGATGTGATCTGAGACTGCCTGTTTCATTGGAGTGTGTACGTCTCCAGGAAGGCAAAGTTCCATTTGAGTGGCTGTGCAGCTTGTTGATCACGCTGTCTTCATTAGATCATCCTGTCGAGTGTGAGCTGTGTGATGTTGTTCTGTAGTCAAGCGACGAATCCCGCCGAGATGAATCATATACACAGGTTTCGGAGTTGCGATCTAAAATACTGTCACATGACCTGTCCAACATTAAGTTATTTGTGATTAATGGCAGTAAGGAACTGTTTGAACTATTACGTGATACAAGTATAGGGATCCTATACCTGACAACTGTTCGTAGCGCTGCTGCTCTTACACTTTCTGCCACTGCTGAAGATTGCGAGGACGACGACGACAAACGAATACTCCGATGGGAGGGAGAATACGTTGATTCGAAACCATGGATTCACTATTGTAAAATTCGTCTGAACATTTTGTGCACTAATAAATTTGGATGTACTTCTTAAACTCGCGCATTTTCAAACATTGTACTCATATTATAAAGGTTTCTCTAGGAAACCAATATATTAAATGAGGGCCAATACCACTCCCAAAAAGGGCATTTCGCAAATATATATAGTTAAGGTGAAATTAAACCATTCGTAATTCGGTAATATACTTTCCCGTATTATCATACATACGTTACATCTAAAGTGATTCTTACACTGGAAGAATCAACATTTAAATGATTTAAGATAAAAGCCTGGTGAGTGTACATAAATCAAGATTTTCAAATTTAAATATGGACCAGAACATTGTGCATTGAAGTTCATTTGCAAACAATAAGACATCCTTGATTAACACTTTTATTTTACTTAAATGGAGTGTGTGTGTAGTTAGGAGGGAAGAGTCCACCCATGGTCGTCGTCGGTCATCTAGTCATCAGCCCAAAGAATGGTCGTCTAAGTTGGTCACCAAGCTATGATACTCTCTCGGGCTACCACGTTGGAAGCGCAAACCACGGTCGATAACGAGGGTTACCAAGTCAGCAGCGCAAAACATGATCTCATTAGCTGTTTACATTTCCAATTCAGCAGCGCGAACAATTATCATATTGGGTTATCAAGTCAGGAGAGAAAAAATAGTGGTATGTTTGGGGTTACCAAGTCAGCGGCGCAAAGAATGATCCTCATCACAGGTTACTAAGTCAGCAGCGCAAGTAATGTTAGTCATTGCGGGTTGCCAAGAAAGCAGCGCATTTTATTGTCGGATTACCAAGTCAGCAATGAAAACCCTGGTTATGTTTGCGGGATAATAAATAAGCAGCGCAACACTGGTCGTCATCGTGGGTTACCATTTAAGCGGCATAAACAATGGTCATCATCGCGGGTTTTCAATTAAGTAGCGCACTATGGTCATCATCGCGGACTGTCAGTTCAGCAGCGCACACCATGGTCGTCATCGCGGGTTTTACCGTCAGCAGCGCAAACAATGGTAGTCATTGCTAAGCAGCGCAGGGTCATCATCGTGAGTTATGCCGTCAGCAGCGCACAAAATAGTCAGCATCGTAGGTTATACCGTCGGCAGCGCACACAATGGTCCAGATTGCGGGTTATACCGTCAGCAGCGCACACCATGGTCATCATCGTGGGTTATACCGTCAGAAGCGCACACCATGGTCATCATCGCGGGTTATACCGTCGACAGCGCACACAATGGTCAGATTGTGGGTTATACCGTCGCCAGCGCACACAATGGTCAACATCTTGGGTTATACCGTCAGCAGCGCACACGATGGTCATCAATTTGGGTTTTACCGTCCTCAGCGCACACAATGGTCATCATCTTGGGTTATACCGTCAGCAGCGTACACGATGGGTTATCATCTTGGGTTATACCTTCGGCAGCGCACCCAATGGTCATCATCGTAGCAGTACACCTTGGTCGTCATCGCGGGTTATACCGTCAACACTGCACACCTTGTTTATCATCGCGGGTTATACCGTCAGCAGCGCAGACGATGGTCATTATCGGGAGCTATACCGTCGGCAGTGCACACCATGGTCATCATCACGGGTTATACCGTTAACAGCGCACACAATGGTCATCATCGCGGGTTATACCGTCAAAACTGCACACCTTGGTCATCATCGCGGGTTATACCTTCGGCAGCGCACACAATGGTAATAATCGTGGGTTATACCGTTGGCAGCGCACACCATGGTCATAATCGCGGGTTATACCGGTCATAGAGGTCATCATCGTAGGTTATACCGTCAGCAGCGCACACAATGATCATCAGCGTGGGTTATACCGTCAGCAGCGTATATCATGGTTAACATCGCGGGTTATACCTTCAGCACCTCAAAAAATGGTCGTCATCGCGGTTTATACCGTCAGCATCTGAAACAGTGGTCGTTTATGGATGTTATATTTTCAGCAGCAAAAATAGTTTTTATTGTCGCGATTTATAATGTCAGCAGCTCAAACAATTGTCATCATTATGGGTTATACCGTCAGCAGCTCAAACAATGGTCTCAAGTTATAATTTCAGCAGCTCAAACAATGATTATCATCACGGGTTATATGGTCAGCAGCTCAAACAATTGTCGTCATCGCGGGTTATACCGTCAGCAGCTCAAACAATGGTCGTTATCGCGGGTTATACCGTCAGCAGCTCAAACAATGGTCATCATCGCGGGTTATAATGTCAGCAGCTCAAACAATCGTCGTTTTTGCTGGTTATATTGTCAGGAGCGCACACCATGGTCGTAATCGACGGTGTAAGGTATGGTCCATGCCGCGGTTTGCCAAGTCAGTAGTACAAATAATGCTCATCATCGAGGGTTATGCAGTAAGCAGCAAAATCCTTGATCATCATCGCGGGTTATGCCGTCAGCAGCAAAATCCTTGATCATCATCGCGGGTTATACAGTCAGCAGCGAAATCCTTGATCATCATCGCTGGATATACAGTCAGCAGCGAAAACCTTGATCATCATCGCTGGATATACAGTCAGCAGCGAAAACCTTGATCATCATCGCGGGATAAACCGTCAGCAGCGAAAGCCTTGATCATCATCGCGGGTTATACCGTCAGCAGCGAAAACCTTGATCATTAGCATGGGTTATACTGTCAGCAGCGCACACCATGGTCGTCATCGCGGGTGATACCGTCAGCAGCGAAAACCTTGATCATCATCACGGGTTATACCGTCAGTAGCGCACACCATGGTCGTACGTGGGGAGTTATACCGTCAGCAGCGAAAAACTCGATTATCATCGCGGGTTATACCGTCAGCAGCGCAAATCATGGCCGTCAGCGCGGGTTATACCGTCAGCAGCGAAAACCTTTATCATCATCGCGGGTTATACCGTCAACAGCGCACACCATGGTCGTCATCGCGAATTATACCGTCAGCAGCGAAAACCTTGATCATTATTGCGTGTTATATCTGTAGTAACGCACACCATGGTCTTCATCGACGTTGGAAGTTATGGTCCACGTCGCGGGTTGAAAGTCTGAAGTACATCCCACGGTCATCATTGCGAGGTTACCAAGTCAGCGCCGCTCGATTGCTCAAAGGTATTTTTGACATTTCAATTGAAATGTTTGCAGGAATATTTTTACTTGATTTTGTTAATTTTTCATTTTCAGATGTGACTAAATGTAACAACGATGGTTTTATCAATTATTTACTGCTATAAATGTTGAAATAGTGATAAACACAATATAATAATATTTACTTTTTCATACTTGTTCTCACTGGTCACATACTGTGTATCTTTGTTTTTAACCGAAACTATGGCAATGCAACCAATTGTGGACTACTGACTAGTACTGAGGCAACAGGCTGAAACAATTTGTTGGTCTGATTCTATGCTGACAGCCTTGTTTTAATAAAATAACATGTATTTATAGTTGAATGATGTAACAACGTTATTGGTTACCGATAAATTTAGATAAGCACTAAGTACCTCGTATAATATAGACAATACTATAATTTCAATACATTTGACCCTGATACAGACCAACAAACTAGTATTTTTGTTTTGAGACTTATGTTGAATTGTTCGAAATTCAAATGATAAACTATGGTCTGAATGCAATAAAGTGACAAATACTACCTATATTTAATAAGTATAAAAAAGTCCAAACTGTTACTGTTGGCTTTATTTAAATGATTATCCCATTTAAACGAAATGCTCAGTTTTAATCAAAACTGTATGTTATTTAAATTAGCGAACTGATTCAATTCGAGTAAATGGCTATACATATCATTAACATTGCATAATTTACACAGAATTAGTATTAGGTTTTAAGCTATTCATTAACATGTATGATAACGTTTAAAAATATGCTATTTATGTATTACGTTCTAATAACATTAATATGCTTTTCGAACGTTTTCTTTGTAGCTGCAGAAATATCTGTCATTGAGTCCGCAGTTTATAAGAATCACAAGAGCAGGAACGACAACGTTGCAATTAGATTGTAAGTGAAGACAATGATGTTGGACTAAAACTTGTGAAACGGTGTCAGTAATTGTAGTCAGAATGGTAAAGTTCCCGCATTAATGTTTAAATACACCAAATTTGTATCGAATTCAAAATGATCATGTAAATACAAATGTAAAAAATATAATATGTAACCGGCCTAAAGACAAAACAATAAAGTAAATATTAACAACAAAATGTGTTTCTTCTGGTAAACTTACAGTTTTCGTTCAGCGTATAATATGAATAATAAATCTTTGCGATATATGTGTTAATTTGCAAATTAAAACAGTTAAATACTTTACAAACAAAGCATCGCCTATGTGATTGTGTTTTCGTTTTAATTTGAACAGGTGCTTCACTTTCATCTCATGAATGCAATCCATAAGAAGTGCCCAGGGTTCGTAAATGAGGACTTGATACTGCACCAAGGATAAAGCCCACCGCATTGTTCACTGCACTGTCCGTTCTGCTCTAGTTTGAATGGTCACGCGGTATTCCCAGCAATGAAGAAGAAACCCTGCTCTGCTTTAAATGTTATTGAAGGTTTAAAGAGCAGGTAATTCATGCCTAGATGGTTTGCTCTTGTTTACGATGACTAGATTCAGTGGCAATACTAACACTTGATGTAGTGTACATTGAAATGCGCTATTGTTCTATTGGTTTTCCTGGGATTTTGTTAACGCTTGATTTTGTGCCGTCATTATTTACGGACAGGACGATGTTTTGTGCACTGTTAATTAGTACTGTTGCTAGACACAGTTACCGCTCATAAAATTAGACATACGTGTGTGTATATACAACTTTTAACTTAAGTCATTTTAATAAATGTAAAAAAAAAAGTTTTATTTTGACTTCGCTATTGGATCGTTGTTTTACACGGACAATGACTGCGATTTTAAATGTTTGAAACACATTAAGGTTTTTAAAATTCCCAATATAATTCCTATTTGTAAATGTTTATGTGTCACTAGCAATATATTGTCAAGGTGTTATTTATTTGGAATACCCAAAGTGTAAATACCTTATTCAAATGACTCTTTCAAGTTAAAATATTCGGTATTATCTTCATGCAACTCAATTAAATGACATTTTACTAATGTTTCAAATTGAAGAAATCCCTCAAAGCAATGTACATAATTGTACAGCTGTTAAGACAAACGTGTATTAATTTTCCGCGTTGTCGTCAAGGTATTTGTTTTTGTTTTGTTCAAATGTTACCATGTATATCGTGCATTGATGTTAATTCCACGAAAGTCGTCATTTCGAATGTTCGTGTAAATACCTTGTACAGATAATGAAAAACATGCTCATAGAATGTTAATATCTTGTACATATAATGAATAACATGCTCATAGAATGTAAATATTTTGGACAGATAATGAATTACCTGCTCATAGAATGTAAATACTCTGTACATATAATGAATAGCATGCTCATAAAATGTAAATATTTTGCACAAATAATGAATAACATGCTCATAGAATGTAAATATTTTGCACAGATAATGCATTACCTGCTCATAGAATGTAAATACCTTGTACAGATAATAAATAACATGCTCATAGAATGTAAATACCTTGTACAGATAATGACTTACATGCTCATAGAATGTAAGTACCTTGTACAGATAATGAAACGCATGCTCATATAATGTAAGTACCTTGTACATATAATGAATTACATGCTCATAGAATGTAAGTGCCTTGTACAGATAATGAATAACATGCTCATACAATGTACGTACCTTGTACAGATAATGAATTACATGCTCATAGAATATAAGTACCTTGTACAGATAATGATTTACATGCTCATAGAATGTAAGTACCTTATACAGATAATGAATAATTTGCTTATAGAATGTAAATACCTTGTACAGATAATAAATTACATGCTCATAGAATGTAAGTACCTTGTACAGATAACGAATAAGATGCTTATAGAATGTAAATAATTTGTACAGATAAGAAATAATATGCTCATAGAATGTAAATGCCTTCATACATAAATATTGTTGTACATACATATGTGTAATAACCTGTATTCAATTATAATTATTCATTTAACATATTATTACAAGGTTACTCTTGTAAGTCGATTAATGCAAACATAAGGATCAGTTCAGGTGTGTAGAAACGGTTCTGAATACGTTCAAATATCACTTGCTCAGATTAATGCCATTACAATAATCAATTCAAGTATGTAAAAACGGCTCTGAGTATTATATTATTTATACGCAAAACATAATAGTACTTGAAATCCCTAACCAATGTAGCTGTGAAAAATGTACTTATAGTACATGTATTGTAAACGCGTTACATGGTGAATAATGCATCGTGTTAAATACAATTATTTTAATGCTTCTATTCATTTTAAGCGCACTTTGTAGGCTTTACGCATCGTGTTAAATACAATTATGTTTATGCATCTATTCATTTTAAGCGCACTTTGTAGGCTTTACAATTATGTTAATGCTTCTATTCATTTTAAGCGCACTTTGTAGGCTTTATGCATTTTAGTATTTAATTGTTTTGAAGAAGCTACATGCTTTTGTTTGGAAAATAAAATTTGTTTTTCGATTGGTTGATATAACATAGATGACGGTTGACGTTTCTTCAGAAAGATACATTGTTTCCGAGTATAACAAAACGTAGATGTATTTTATAGAATGTCCTTAATGTGTTGTTTGTGTTAATATAATTGTTGTGCTACTGGTTTGTATATAATGTGCAATGTAAGAGTAGATCAGTTACAATATGGTATTCTTACGTGACACATGCACAGCTTCAATTGACCGAACATACAAAATACTGTTATAGCTTTATTGTAAGCTTGCCAAAGAAGCTTTGTAAGGAACAACGCAGTTTGCGTGTTTTAAATGTATAATTTGTTGCAAGTTCAGTATATAATCGAACTTATGCTATCTCTATAAATGTTAAGCATTTCAAATATTTTTTCGGCGAATGATGTTATACATTGTCCAATGCGCCATGTTAATTTATTGTCCGAAAGTTTAACTGACGTTTCAATTGCAAGTATATATACCTAAAACTTAAGTTGTTTGTTTGTGCTTTGTTTTTTCCTAAATTCCGTCAGTTTTAAAATATGATGTATACATATTATTTTAATGTCAATGAAAATGTATCGTTGACATATTTTAAAGTTGAATACACGTTATCAATTAATTGAATGTGGCATTGTGAATTGAAAATTAGACGATTCATCAAACGAATTTGCTTTGTAAATACTGTATCCTATTTAGGAAAGAATTTTGTTTTGAAACTTACTTGAATTTATAGATAATGAAAAGCATAGAATTGCATTTAGTAGATTCCGATTGTGTTCGCATTAATAAGAAATAGAAAGAGGAAGATTTAATAATTTTAACGTTAACGATCGTAAGTGTAAAGTGTGTACAACTGATATGATTAAATCTGAATTTCATTTTCTATGTATTTGTCTAATTTATAGAGAGTTAAGGTAAAAAAACCACCATTAGGCTGTCATTTAACACATTGAATTATTTCGAAACAATTATGTCAACAAAGTCTGTAAATGTATCCGTAAAGTATCGAAATTTATATATTTTGAAATCTCAAAACGAAAAAATAGCATTGATTTTTCTGTTGCTTCCTTGTTGTCTAAATTCGTTAACATAATAAACATTGTTGTTTGCCACATTTTCCTGTTTCCTGTGTGAGTTTTTTTTTTTTTTTTTTTTTCANTGTGGATGTGAGCGCGTTGCTAACATTTACCTTAATACTATTTATGACTCGGACAGGAAGATCAAGAAACAATATTGTTTAACAAAGTTAACTTGCATTTAATAGTACATAATTGCTTCGTCTTAGTTTAAGTTTGTTCTTTGGGGCTTTTTTTTTGTTTTTAGTTAAAAGTTTCATGAACCCCAAATATGAACATATCTTTTTTCAGTATAAATACTTTTATGTTGATATGTTTTGTAACCCCCTTATGGAAGTTTATATTGAACCTTCGTATGTTTTAAAAATATGTGGGTTGTACACTCTATGTTTAAATATTACGATTAAATATTATTTATTTTTTTTGCTATATAAATGTTGTTATTTTTTCTGTTGAAATGTTTATCGTTATACTCCATTAAGCGTCACAACAGTTATCCTTATACCTAAATAAAATCGCCTGTCTGTACATGTCCTCTTCTTGATTGATTTGTTGAAATTATTTTAAAATCAGCAATACG
Source organism: Dreissena rostriformis (assembly GCA_007657795.1). Taxonomy (NCBI): domain Eukaryota; kingdom Metazoa; phylum Mollusca; class Bivalvia; order Myida; family Dreissenidae; genus Dreissena; species Dreissena rostriformis. Next base: position 35,594 of record VMBQ01005356.1, on the reverse strand, counting down.
TTGTTAAATATAAATACTGGAAGTATACTCAGAAGTNAACGCAGTTTGCGTGTTTTAAATGTATAATTTGTTGTAAGTTCAGTATAGAATCGAACTTATTTTATCTCTATAAATATTATATTTTAAAGTTGAACACACGTTATCAATTTATTGAATGTGGAATTAATAATTGAAAATTAGACGAGTCATCAGACGAATTTGCTTTGTTAAATACTGTATCCTATTTAGGAAAGAATTTTGTTTTGAAACTACTTGAATTTATAGATAATGAAAAGCATAGAATTGCATTGAGTAGATTCCGATTGTGTTCGCATTAATAAGAAATAGAAAGAGAGAGATTAAATAATATTAACGTTTACGATCGTAAGTGTAAAGTGTGTACAACTGATATGATTAAATCTGAATTTCATTTTCTATGTATTTGTCCAATTTATAGAGAGTTAAGGTAAAAAAACACCATTAGGCTGTCATTTAACACATTGAATTATTTCGAAACAATTATATCAACAAAGTTTGTAAACGTATCCGTAAAGTATCGAAATTTATATATTTTGAAATCTTAAAACGAAAAAATATCATTGATTTTTCTGTTGCTTCCTTGTTGTCTAAATTCGTTCACATCATAAACATTGTTGTTTGCCACATTTTCCTGTTTCCTGTGTGAGCTTTTTTTTTTTTTTTTTTTTTTTTTTTTTTTTTTTTT
>VMBQ01005356.1:0-34726 GCA_007657795.1 Dreissena rostriformis | reverse complement strand
TTTTTTTTTTTTTTTTAATTAAAAGTTTGTTTCATGAACCCCAAATATAAACACATCTTTTTTCAGTATACATACTTTGATGTTGATATGTTTTGTAACCCCTAATGGAAGTTAATATTGAACCTTCGTATGTTTTAAAAATACGTGGGTTGTACACTCTATGTTTAAATATTACGTTTTAATATTATTATTATTTTTTGCTATATTTATGTTTTTATTCTTTCTGTTGAACTGTCTATCGTTAAACTCCATTAAGCATCACAACATGTATCCTTATACCTAAATGAAATCGCCTGCCTGTTCATGTCCTCTTCTTGGTTGATTTGTTGAAATTATCTTAAAATCAGCCATACGTTGTTAAATATAAATACTGGAAGTAAACTCAGAAGTGTTTGGATTGTCTTTAAGTGGACTGTAAAAGTAAACACGTAGTATTAAAGTACAAGATGCCTTCGACGTTATATATATTTAAATAACTATATACAACAACTTCCATTTGCTGTCTTTTGATATATCTTGAGACTGTGTTTTTATATGATCATTAAATTGTTTTAAACCAAACAAATGCGTAAACGTGTATTAAATGAATGTGAGTACGTTGCCAACATTTTCAAAATACTATTTATGACTCGGACGGGAAGCTCAAGAAACAATATTGTTGTACAAAGTTAACTTAAATTTAACAGAACATTATTGTTCCGTCTTAGCTAAGTTTAGTTTGTTATGTGGGTGTTTATTGTCTTTTAATTAAAAGTTTGACACGATTAATGAATCCAAAAGATGTACACATGTTTTGTTCAGTATAAAAAATTGTACGTTGATATGTTTTGTAAGCCTCTAATGGAAGTACATGTTGAACCCTCGTATGTTTCAATAATACGTTCGTTGTACACGATATGTTTGAATATTACGTTATAATATTATTATGTAGTTTGTATAAATAATTTGAAATTGTTGTCTTTTTTGCTGTATTTATGTGTTTTTTTTATGGAATTTTTTTCGTTTTACTTCATTAATTAATACTACTTAATTATTACCACATTTTCCCTTATACCTACATAAAATCGTCCGTCTGCAAATGTCATCTTCTTGATTTGTTTAAAAAATTATTTTAATAACAAAAAATTGTCAAATATATAAATAATGTTAGAGAACTATGGACAACTGTGTCTACTAAACATAATATATGGGTTATTTTACAGTGGTTAATTGAAACATGTTGAAAAGCATCATGACATGCGTCTTAAACATAAAGAGCAATGTTTGTACCGTTCTAATTTGATATATGTAATACTATCTCTTACGTTGTCCAAATGTATCCTATTTACAGTAATTATGCAACGCGATGTATTGTTATTCGTTATAAATAATTCATGAATGGGTGGCTGGTTAGTGACATTGGAATTTCATTCATCTAAGACGAGTCTTATGGGACCAATTAAAATGGGTTCTATGAAAAGGGGCGTTTATTTCGTCACATGATTCCTCCTTTGAGTTGTAGTATTATTAACATTTACATGTATATCGATTATTTGCGCGTATTGTAAATTTACTGGTTGAAAATAGTTCATGGTGGAAATATAGTTACTTGCTATGACCGCTTCTTAGAATGTCATCATCGTTTCATTACTGACAACTTTTGAGAAGAACAAATTATGTTTTAAGACAAATCGGAGTGTGTAATATCGATTTAGTGCGCATTCTGATTAATGCAGTTCTGTTAAAAAAAGCATCGCGAACGAATACTTTCATTTTAACAATAAACGAGGGAATTTTAATTCATCATGTATGTGCACATTCTTAATGAAGTGAACATACCATATTATTAAATATATTGTAATATCGAGAATTCGCACGTTATCATGAAACACAAAACACGACAAAGGCACTCCATGTCAGTATTGTCTATCCCATCCGCTTTAGGCCATTAACAATTATTATACACTTAAAGACGCTCCTAATACTCGAGTTCATATCTCAAACATAATAACCAGATACGCAGTCATTAAAACTTACACGAAGAAGACACAAACCATTAATTTTTATAACTTGGTTATGAAAACCCTCCGTGACACGCATATATATATATGTATATGCTGGAATAGCAATTAAAAAGCTCACACTTGTCACTTTGCGCGTATACTTCATTTGCCATCCTCAATGATCGTGGATAATGCAATTTCAAAAGAACACACTGAATGCTTCAATTGTTGAGTGAATCGTTGACATTGATATTCAATGACTTCAAAGACGTGTTGGAGACATTATTGTTACAAATATAGTATTTAAATTCGATGTAATAACAATAAAATCGCTCAATTTTGTCGGTATTAAAGAGTAAGTACAATTACCTTCAACAAATACGCCGGAAAACTTTCGATTTGTTAATAACATTATATTTGCTTATATTTCTATAATCAATTTATCAATCTATAAACGTGTAACGTGTCGTCGCCCGTGCTTCGGGTCTTTGGTATGGCTCAGACAATGAGTTCAATGCGCAACGCAATAGTATATAACTTTCCTTAAGCTTACTTGCTTTATGATTGGCTATTAATACAATGATTGGTTTGAAACAGTAAATTAAGTATAATCAAATGCTATAATCATATCACCTCGAGCACTTACTATGTCCGGAAGCCTATGACCTCGGGTCTATGTATGGAGACCTATGACCTCGGGTCTATGAATGGAGACCTATGTCCTCGGGACTATGTATGGAGACCTATGTCCTCGGGACTATGTATGGAGACCTTTGTCCTCGAGACTATGTATGGAGACCTATGACTTCGAGACTAGGTATAGAGACCTATGACTTTGAGACTAGGTATGGAGACCTATGACTTCGAGACTAGGTATGGAGACCTATGATTTCGAGACAATGTATGGAGACCTATGTCCTCGGGACTAAGTATGGAGACCTATGACGAAATGACTCTGTGTCTATGTGACTCGATACCCTAGGTATGGGGCGTTATAGTGGTTATGAAGGTATGCGACTTATATATTAACTATTAGCGACCCGGGCTGCTGAGGTGTAGGAATCCTTCTTCAAGGCTCTCAGAACGTTTGAAGAGGATAGCCAGTCTATATGTGCCCAAAGTCCCTAATGTATGTTAATAATAGTTTCTTATTACTTATTTCAAGCGATGTTAACTCGACGAAGTCGGGAGCAGAACTGTCTGTTCAGAGAGTGTGTGTGTCTTCATTTTTATCGAGTGCACCGGGATTGTCTCCCATATGGCCATCGCCCCCCGAAGACGTGTTAGTTGGTTACGGGGGATAGTGCAAGATACAGGANTTACCATATGCACAGCGATTAATATACATTTAAGTCTATATACATATTTATTTAAAGGTTAATACAAATGTTCTTGTCTGTGTTTTGGGATAGCCAATAGTAATTATCTGTAAAAAGTCTCCATTGTGAGAAAAACAGTTGTTAACTGACAGAAAGAAAGACACATAGACATTTTCTTCAAACTTATACAACAGTTCATCGTGTGCATACATATATTAATATAACCCTTATTTTCTGTCACGCTTATAGGTATAACAACATAACGTTGTATATATTACGATAGTCATTTAAGAATACTTATAAACACAATCGATGGAAATAACACTCAAGTTCAATGGAGGCGGTAATGAAATTTATCTAAACAGCATTCAGGATCGTATTTCTTGTAAAGAAGCTTTTTTTGTTATATTTGCATAAAAAAGATATTACTGATTGGTGACACGAAACTTATAACTTGTGGAATTAATAAACAGAAGGGTCAATATAAAATATACGGTTTATATATTTTACTGAAATCAGTCTAACAACGGCATATACATATTATAAAGCATGCGTCTACTTAATCAAAGCCAGTACATAACATTACGGTCCGTATACAATTAGGGTCGGCCTTGCTGGTCACTTTAGCTTTTGACATTTGCGATAGAAAACATGTCGACATCGACATCATATATGGAAAAGATGTAATTGTAATTGTGATTTAATGGTGGGCTTCCGATATTATTATAAATTGTATTTTTGATTGCACCATATTTTTTGGAGAACAATAGGGGATTCGGCGGTTAATCACCGACTATTCTCATTTATTAAAACAATGCATATTCTTATTTTACAAACTTATCTTTATTAACCAGCCATGCCCAATTGATGAATTCGTTAATATAAGTGAATCAATACAAATACTTTTCGTGACACGTTTCAAATGGGATTTTTACAGACGTCAGCAGAAATCGTGATTTTGAATTAGACTCAATAGTGCGCTAGCTTAACGTACTTAGGTAAAAAAATATTAAATTATTTAAACAATTAACGTATCGTTTAATTAGTATTTATGCATGCACTTCTTTTTAAAATACAATACCGTTTGTTTTTTTTTCGTCGCTATGCGTATTTGACATGATGCACAACCATTGCATGTCAAGAAATAAATAGGCAATGTCTTGCTAGTTTTAATTGGTTTTGATTAATAAGTTGTCAACAACTGTAGATCTCGCTTTTAAAAGTTTTGTTTTCTGGTTAAACTGAAGTATTTTATAATTTAAGTGATACGTTGTTACTCTGTCATTTTACTTGCAAATTAATCGTGTTCAAAGTATCGCAAGCACATGAAATAAAACAAGACCCTCCATCAATAATATTAACGCGTTTTTGTTGTTGTCGTTGTTGTTTATGTGGCCCCCGCTTGAAGAGCTCACGACGGCATTTCCGGTGGGGATCATGATACCCGGCCTTCTTGGGTGTTCTGGGTCAAATGTTATAATCAGATCTGCAATGGAACACAATGGAAAAGTGTGGGTTGCTTAACGTATGACCTTAGTATGGCTCAAAAAACTGCTGAAAAACGGACACGAACAAACACATTGTTTGCAACAAGAGAAATAACACAGGGACAAAAGCACATACGAACAAGGATGGATTATCTCATAAGTTTGGGGCGAGTTCTCGTCCTTCCGGTCGAACCACTTGATAGCGGGAAAGGGCTGACCGGTCACGTTGCACCACATGACGACACGTGGTGTCCGCTCGCACAGTTGCATATGGATGTCACGTGAGGGGTTACCAACGTTCTTCGGGGCGTCTGAAACGGTCGTTTAAATATTCCTACTATGCATAGAACTTTTGAAACCTTGAAGATCGGTAAACGTGCAAATCCGGAATGTATTCAATGAACGTGGTTGCTCTCCCCCTGTTTGGGAAATTGTCAAACAAAAAAACAAATGTACTCTATGTGTGCAAAGTGCTGCTGCTTACTATCTGGCAATGTGGGTCTATACCCTTTATACAAACATGCGTATATTGTCAGTTACCGATGAACTATTTAATCGTGCATTCACTTTAGTTCTCTCACAATAAAAACAGTGACAACAACAGCAGTTCACTCACACTCTATGACCACTTGGGCGGAGATGACGTTGGAGGTATTCACCGCGCATGCGTACGAGCCAGCATCCATTCTCAGTGCGGGTTTAATCACCAAGAACGTGGTTACAAAATCAAAAGATGGAATAACCCCGACAATGTACTCGATTTTATTAACTATTTTTTTCACTTGGAACGTGGTAGTTAATTGTAACATGACACAGGTTAATAAATCAAAGGTATTTCAGTTTGTTCAAAAAACTGATAAAAATACTTATATTTTATCTCCGATAATAACATGTAATTATAAAAATTATTATTTATTAATAAAGAACATTCAATCACACCCATGATTATATGTATTCAAATAAGTTCACATATTTTACATATTGAAATGTAGAAATTAGGAACAATTGGGACGCTATTATCTTTATTAACTTGCAGTGCGCATGTGTACATTACTTTAACATTACTACAACACGTCGGTTACCAGTCCCTGACGTAAGGCCGCTGGATTGTGAAATCAACTCAGTTACCATTCACTGGTGTATGGCCGCGGGATGGTGAAATCAACTCAGTTACCAGCCACTGGTGTATGGCCGCTGGATGGTGAAATCAACTCAGTTACCAGTCACTGGTGTATGGCCGCTGGATGGTGAAGCGCACCCTGTCGGCGTCGGCCATCTCCATGGTAACGTTGTCATCCTCCGACATAACCAAGGAGTTGTAGAGCCAACTAACCTGAATCACGTGCATAGTGAAATCGGTAGTGTGCAGTGAAGTTCATCTTGTTTCAAAATAATTAGACTATTTTAATAACAAGATACTTATTACTTAATAATGAGTTACACACTCGTCAATAAGGATGTATCAATTCGTAAACAAGGAAGTATCAATTTGTGGATAAGGAGGCACTTATTCATAAATAAGGAGGTTCCAACTTGTAACTAAGGAGCTACCAATTCCTAAATAAGGAGGAAGCAATCCATACAAAAGGAGGTACTATGAATCAATTGCTTAATAACGAGCTACCAATTTTTAAATAACGAGCTACCAGTTCCTAAACAATGAAATGTATTTGATTTCTTTTCTAATGAAGTACTATTTCCTTAATAGGTTGGTAACAATTCCTTAATAAGAGGGTACCAATCCTTAATAATGAGGTACCAAATCCGAAATAACGAGGCACCAATTCCAAAATAAGGACTCATCAGTTCGTAAAGAAGGAGGTACCCGTTCCTTAATAACGAGTTACCTATTTATAACTAAAGAGGTACCAATTCCATAATAAATCTGTCTGTCAGTCTGTATATAAAAGTGTGCAGTTTCCGTTGGTACGCTAAAATATATATGTCGTCAAATTAGATGACGTCGTATGTGACGTCATTCATATTTAACCTGAAATCATAATAAACTAGAAGTGCCGACTCGTTTCCCCACGCCGCATAGATGTAATATTAAAAGGCAATTTTGGGTGGGCAAGGCCTATGTTGGTGGGGCCCCGGGGTGGGTTATGTGGACATGGCTGGTCGAGATAGACCGTGTTGTTAGAAGAGATGTTCAGTATTAATTGGAAGTCAAATGTGAATAAATGAAGAAGTTATGTTATAACAAACTTTTGGGATGGCGTGGTGGGACACCATTACCTCCTACACTATTAGCACTAGAACCTTGTAACTTACACACATGGTAGCTATGAGCATATGTAAAGACGGTGCACTCTTTGGAATTTTGATCTGACCCCTGGGTCAAAAGTTATCATCATGTGCGTCGCATGTTGTTAGTAAAATGAGTTTCTTTTTACACATTTTACCCATTTATTTACCCATAACTTTTGATCCAGTGGTCAGATAAAAAAATCCAAATAGTGCACCGTCGGACATATGCTCATAGCTACCATGTGTGTAAGTTTCAAGGTTCTAGTGCTAATAGTGTAGGAGGAGATAGTGTCCAGTACAGACGGACAGAAAGCGGAGATCAATACAATATCCCCACGCTTTAAAAGGCGTTGGGATAATTATGACGTTTTCTTATGACTTTTAACTACGTTGAATAGCATATATTAGCTCTTACGTTTATCGAGGATAACGAACTAATATGAAATAAGGCAAAGCCTAAAAGCGAACTCGATAAATGTCTAATAGAAGAAACTAACAAAAAACTTCAATAAAGATAATATTTGAATTAAATTATAAGTAGTAAGTACTTTCTATGCAATCGAGCTGAAATATATACGTTTAAACTAAATTAAACCTGAAAGAATTGAGAATGACACATTAATTTTGGTAGTGACAGAATTACGTCACAGCCTGACATACATAGCCTCGACAGACTCCGCCCACCAGTTCATTGACTTTTTTTCTTGAGATAATAAAATAAATTGGCATACTATTTATTTTGTATCAAATAGAAAAACAACGTGAAATGATGATTTCAAAAACGAAAAAAAATAAAACGTTTTTGTTAAAAACAAGGCAATTCCAGTGCTAAATTTGGTGATGACGTCATCGAACGGGGAACTCCCGGAATGAAGACAACTGTTTTACACGAAGCATGCTGATGCGTTATTCGAAATATCGTCACAATAAATACAGAGATAAATTTAAGAATATTTAAAATCCGTAAATTTGATCATTTTTATCTATGTATCATTATGATCAATCAGGAGACGCCGGTTATTTACTTCGAAAATTTCCGGTTCCGGATATTGCGCGCGCAAATACCAAACTTTTCAAAACAACAAGCTGCAAAGTCAAATACTGGTATTGCCGTATTGCTCGACTCGAGCACGCCTTTGGCGTGGTCTTCGAGCTCGTTATTACATTTCCTTGTTGTGTTCTAATAATTTGGCATAATACACAAATATATTTAAAGTATAAAAAATGTCTTTATATGATAATGTATTATTCATCACTGTCTGTTATGTTATTTGTATAATCATTAAAAATANATATGGTGTGTTAACAATATGGTGTGTTAACAATATGGTGTGTTAACAATATTGTGTGTTAACAATATGGTGTGTAAACAATATGGTGTGTTAACAATATGGTGTGTTGACAATATGGTGTGTTAACAATATGTTGTATTAACAATATGGTGTGTTAACAATATGGTGTGTAAACAATATTGTGTGTTAACAATATGGTGTGTTAACAATATGGTGTGTTAACAATATGATGTGTTAACAATATGGTGTGTTAACAAAACAATATCATACAGCGCAACACAAAGTNACAAGATCAAACAACTGCCTTTAATTGTTATATAGTGTTTTACTCGATCCATTATTTAATCGAGCATTGAAGTGTTTTTTTTAATGAATTGACACAAATATACACATCTGGTTACGATGTTTTTGCACGAGAAAACATTATGCTACCTTCACGGTTTATAAAATAAAATTAAGTCAAAGACAAAATGATTTTATTGTAAACACGTGGTTGTCCTCTTAATAACTTGCCTAAATATTGAATAAAATATGATTATAACTTGGCGCGTACTTGCACTATTAATTGCTCAGACATCTATGGAATTAAAAGAGCAGATTCTAGTAAGATAACTAATAGCACACAAATGCACGGAATGGGATTCAACAAGGTTATGTCAAACACATATACAAATGTTTCATAGTTGGTCATTGGGGGCTTTATCTATTTGAATATACAAAAATAATGTATGTTATAGAAATACTTTTATGACTTCAACGGAAAATATAACTGTCCATCTTGAAAGACATAGGGTTCAATTAAACTACCAAGTTTTGATTCACGAGAGGTTAACTTACGACTCCAAGAAAACAATCGTTAATCGTTAGATCTACTGTCATCCAAACTATTTACTTCCGCAATTAATTATTAATTAGTTAATTAAGTGACGTGCGGGAAATACATTTTAAGTTTCGGTTTATGTGTAATTGCGGAAGTAAATAGTGTGGATGACAGTACATGTAATTATTAACGATTGTTTTCTTGGAGTCGTTATGACACATTTCATCGTTTTTAGTTTGATTCTTTGGTGATCAGTTGTGCATTGGACATTTGTGTCTTTGAGGTAAACTTGTGCACATATAAATAATTATATTAATGCATGCAATTTTGTCATATATTGCGTATTCTGATGATGTAAAGCAGTGCGGTTTTATCGTATAAATGAAGTCCTGTTTTGGTAAGCCCATTGGTCGTATGTTTCCAATACAAGATTCGAGTTTGGTGATCAGTGTTTAGGTACTAGTAATGTCTGTAGATTTTATTTTTGCTTAAATTCATGCAAGTAGTGTGTAGCTCTTTATACAAAAAGTATTTTATTTATGCAAGGTCAACACCCCGTGCAGCTACTTAGTTGTGTTGGTCGCGAAAAACTATAGTGCATACTTTCAACAGTTTGATAATTACAATGCTGATGTTTTAAATCGATACGTTGTTTTATGTTCGGTTTTTACAACACACACTAAATACGGAATGCACAATCGAAAACGTACATTCAGCAACCGCGTTAATTAACACTATACAGCATGACTTAAAGAATTCTGTTATCTCCAATTGAATGGTACTTAAAGTAACTGTAAATATGCATGTGTTCGTGACAAGCTATTGGAAAAAAACTACAACAGTTCAAGATACAATTAAGAACTTTGATAAAATATTGAATATTTACTTAAATGGGAGTTGTATGTTGTATGTTGAAATAAATATATTGATATATGCGAAACATACTTTATTATCGACATGTCATTATGTAAATAGTTAGTTCATGCATATTATCAAACAATTTTAATGTACATTTGTATTTCTGAATAATTTGATATGCAATAAACACACAAGTCACAAAGTGAGCTTAAATAACATTTCAACGACTTAATTAAAGTACAAAATGTACATGAGTGTGCAATTACATATTGTTAACCATTTTCAATATTAACAAGTCTCTTTACCGTTCTGAGCTGATTTAAGGTTATTTTCTCTTGGCTTATTTACTAGTTTTTCCTCATATGTAACAACGCGAATCAGTACTTTTAAAACGCGTTTAAATTTTAATACGAGCTCGTATAATTTACAAATGCACTTATAATTATTGCATCTTGTATCTTCATAGATTTTGAACCTCTGCTTCATTTGAAAATGAACATAATCAGTTACATTGTTGCTTTTATAGTTTATTGATTTTTCATCCACGCTGACAGTGAATTAAAAACTGAATTAATAAAGCTAGTGGCACTAAACAGCGTATTTTCGGCTTTTACACACCTACACAACTTCAAACGCTGTGTGCGCTGTAGGACAAATGTGCTTTAACCTCATAACTTTGATTACGGAGCTTGTACAATCTCTGATTATTAGTCACACGCGGTCAACATATTTGAATCAAATCACATCGAACCACAACCTTGCTGAGACTACAATGGAACCAAGTTACGAGCTGCTTACCACGACAGCAGTTGTGTGCGAATGTTTACAATGAAATCAACACACATGTCGCATCGAACAAACACGTATTAAGGTTATCAACATTCAGATTTTACACAATGTAATTCATTACAATAAATAAGTAATATAATATTTTACACCTCTTACCCAGATCGATTTTTTTTTAATTTTTAATCGACATCTCTACGAAACATAGTTTGAATTGGGCGTGAATTAAAAATTTGCAAACATTACAGAGAAGCAAAATAATCTCAAATATTATAAAAATTGTGTTATCGGACAGTGACCTAATATGAAAGAACATGGGCGGAGTTAATTTGTGTTATTGGTCCGTGTCCGTATAACACTGTATTTTATCGCAAAATATAAGACATGTGTTGGTCAGAACAGTTGCATAATTTAATTGATTAGCAAAAAAAATTGTGTGAGAAAATCACGAATATTTTCTGAGCAACATAAATTTTAAAAATATGTACGACACTTATGTATTTGTGAACCTAACTGTCTTTAAGGGTTTACGTTTCGACGTGCATTTATGTTTTGATAAGATGAAACAAAGGGAAATGTACAATGCTTAACTAGAAGTTCTTCCTCGTATCAACGAAAATAAGTTGTTGATAAGCACATTGAAAAGTTGTTATAATATAAGTGTGCATACTTTGCAAATGCACTTACATGTGTATGCTTGCTTCAATTGTGTATCTCGAAAGTACATCTAATAAAGGACGTGAATATAAATGTAATCGGTAATACAAAACGGTTGCAGCAATATTTTATTTTTGTCTTATCCACTCTTTAAATGTATGTACACCATATACAATAATTAAAAACATTGAAAACAGCAAATTATCACATTACATAAACAGCATAACAATATCAAACCATTACTTGCCAACGCATTTTTTTTATAAATATGCAAAATATTTACATGCAATATCTTTACACCAAGACTTAACACAAATGTATTGTTATATTTTTAGATATTAAAACAAAGCGTACACAAATCCTATAAACGAAACCACGGTTCTTATTTTACACATTGTTTCCTCTATTTTCCCCGGTATTGGCTCCTCCTTATGTCCTGCATATATCATGTCTCCCTGACATAGACCCTATTTTTGATGCTAACAAGAACAAAATTGTATAATGGATGCCATGAAACAGGCTATTTCAAAAGTGCCGGCAAAACATAAACAACCCTTATATGTGTATTTTGAACATCGAAACATGTGGGAATTGCAAAACGACAAACTACATTTGCATATCCTACTTTAATTTACTCGATGTTACATACAAGTCTTCACAATTAGAATATATACCTGCTTATTGCAAATCAATTGGCATATCATGTGCAGTAACATCATTTCTAAGCGAAATTCATTGCCAGAGTTTAGAAATTGAGCTTTGAACTATTTTACTATAACCCGTACGTAAGTTTACTCTTGTAATTACTTGTTGTCGCCCAAAACAGGTTTGATTCATTTTATACAGACCGTAAATAACGTTTTTTAACATAATCGAAGTTTACAACAAGTTCACATACACATTTAACTGTTCATAATTGTTCTTTTGCGAAACAAACGCTTAGCGCGGATGTCGAAATAATATTCATTCGAATAAAAGCTGGACGTTACATACAAGTTTCGACCGAATGTAAGAATACAATCAATAGAAAAAAACTTGAATTTTAGAGAGGACATTTTATTTTAATGACATTATGTTACCAGTCCTGTACAGTTTGTAGCTTAAAAGAAGCAGGGGGTGGTAATCGAATAGGTGGGTTTGTATTGCCTTATTATTAGCGGAGTCCATGTATCAATTTAGTTGGGGTTGAATTGTTGATGTGTCTTGTTTATTCTTTATATCTTGTGTTGCCAAACCTATAGAATAAATTAGAGAAAACGGGATGTCTGAAACACCGTGCTATTTGCTCAAGATTTTTTCTTGCCATATGTTTTCAGGTGTAAACAAATTAGCCATTATCTATAAAACCTCCACGTGCAAAAAAGATAAACTCGCCGATTTATTTTATATTTTTTTACATGTTCAATGATTTCATAAATATAACATGGAATATGTGACATAATAGACTATTGACAAATGAGTCTTGGTATCATATGCTGATTACGGTTTATTTTTATATTTCAGGAAAAGTATTCACGTTGACAATGCAGATATCTGTTTTGGTTTATCTGTGGATACCGATTTGCATAACAGGTAGCAAGGACATAACATGTCTACATAAATTAAGATCTGCGGCTTTATTCACGTAATACTTGCACTTATGAATAGTTCTCCTCACATTCTGTAACTTGCATAAACATAAAATAATAAACTGAACATTTTGTTTTGTCTTACTTGAGAACGAAAGTCATTAGGATCCAACTTATTCGAGAAGACGGATTTTTAGACAGGGTTACCTTGAACGGAAAAGATATAATTTAATTATGTATTTGTGTATTTATTGCTATTCCTAATAAAAGTGTCAATATGTATTTTTCAGCTGTATACCAAAGCATTGTATAATAATATTATATTTTATTTATGTGCAGCCAGTTGCCTTAATAACTGTCGGACATGTCGACAAGTTATCGATTGGTGCTCCACATGTGAAGTCGGGTATTTCTCTTCTGGTGGAACATGTTACAAATGTGCAAACACTGGATGTTTATGTGAATATCAATATGAATGCTATGCCTGCCGGGAAGGGTTTTTCTTTAAATATAACTTCTCAGGAAACTCTAGTTGTGAGACATGCATGACATCGTGCAGATCATGCACGAATAATGACACTTGCAGTGCATGTAGGACTGGTTTTTATGGGACGAGATGCCTTAACCAGTGTTCAAAAGGGTGTGCAGACCATTGCGAAATACAAAGTGGGCATTGTTCCTCGTGTGTCAATGGCTACACTGGATATTCTTGCAATGACAAATGCTTCGCCGGATGTTTTAACGATACGTGTAATCAATCAGATGGGAAATGCACATACAAGTGTAAGAACGGATTCCATGGCGATACGTGTGAATGTCCACCTAATTGTCAAGTATGCACAAATGCAGAACACTGTTCTAAATGTGAGGAAGGGTTCCATGGCGACATTTGTGAATATTCCTGTCCGCCTAAATGTCAATTATGCAATTATGGAAATAAATGCACTAAATGTAAAGATGGATTCTATGGCTTGACATGTGCACGTAACTGCCCAGAAGGATGCTCAAGTTGCGATTCTAGTGGGAAGTGTTTATCATGCAAAGCTAACTATTCAAACATAAACAAACAATGTGAGTGTATCATCAGCCTATGTGCATCTTCTCCTTGCAATACTTGTGCTAACACGACATTCTATCCAAATAGAAATGAGTGTTGTCCGTGTAGCAGGAACTGTAAGCATGCATTCTGTTCATCGCAGACGCAGTGTACACACGGGTGCACAGATGGGTACTATGGTGCCGGGTGTGAAATAGAATGTAGAAGCAGAGATCCAAGTTGCACGGCCTGCATGGGAGAAACTAATACCACATTCACATGCACACGCTGCAAAAGTGGAAACTATCCTGGCACAAACGGAATGTGTACACCTTGTTCCACTACCTGTTTGGCGGGTTACTGCAACAGTTCGTCTGGATATTGCCAATATGGTTGCCAAAACGGTTACTGGGACACGAAGTGCGACCGGATATGCAAGGCCAATTGTTCCTGCTGTGATCAAAATAACGGGGCGTGTTTACAATGCTTGTCTGCGAGAAATTATGGCGGTGACTGTAATATGCCGTGCAATAACAACTGTGTCAATGCGTCGTGTCATCAAAATGGAACATGTACACGTGGATGTATTGCCAACTTCTTTGGCTCATCTTGTGACATGCCGTGCTCAGAACACTGTGCTCATCTTGAGAATGAATCTCGATGTTCATCAGAAACAGGAAAGTGTTTGTTTGGCTGCGCTGAAGGATTTACTGGAGACAGGTGTATGCAAGGTAAGACAGCACAGTGCAAACATCAGGCGTGAAGTTACTAATGCTGCATTACTTTAATATGGTGAAAATAATAATATTTCTTTTTTTAGGTTTCATTGGAATCGTTCTGTTTAAAATAATAAAAATAACCGAAATAATACGTGTTTGTCCTGTATTAAAGAACACTCTGAAATATAATGTAATTGATATCAACATTAACATGTTTGTGATTCTGCATGCAGTGATGCAGCACGGCAGTGGTAGTGGAACTGTGCTATCAGCAGTAATCGGAGCAGGGAGTGCCGCCTTTGTCATCATTGCCATTGCTGTGGCGAGCGGAGTGTGTGTTTACATTCGTAGAAGGTAAGTATTATCATTACATTGCTTGATGAAGGTACGTGTTTTCATTAAATTGCTTGATAAAAATTGAGCAGTTTTGTGTTAAAAAATGTTTTAGGTCACATTATGTATTTACTGTTTTTGTGTTTCCTTTTTAAGAATAACAAAATATAATAACAATGCACAGCTGTAATAATAGTTTGACTGCTAAAGTCTATTAGAAAAAGAGTAATATTAAAACAACAGGAAGAAAACTTGGATGTTGGATATAAGAAGAGCTATGCAATACATTATCTTACTTTGTGTCCATTCTACAAGGTTCCAGAAACAAACTCTAACAATGTTAAATGACAAACGTTTTTTCGCGTGTTTATCATCCCGTACAAGCTCATCCATTAAATATTACGGTTGCGGTCATAGGCTCAAACACGATTTTATTCTTTGTATGATTACAGCTGACACGTTTCAATTATTGTGTTTGCAAGAAGTCGATACGAACTAAAACGCATTACACTAGCCGTTACAGGTGATTAGTTCAATAAGTGGGAGAGAAGTCTGTGCGGGAGTTCTTGACAATGTGTGGGATTGCATCCCTTCGTCGGATGTTCATAGTTCACCATACAGAAGGCCAGAGGGGACAGAAAGGGGGCAACAAGCAGCACAGGATTTATTATATCAATAATGATAAAGTTCTTATTGGTACAACTCCGATACCCACCCGTTTACTCGTATTTGTATCTGTACAACATGTATGTGTATGTGTTGTATAAACCTTTGCATATAATGGCGCATATTTCCCAACACTCAACATTCCTTCATAACGAAATAGATGGAGGGATATAGCCAATGTTTTGCGGGACATCGTTCCAATCAGCCAATGGAATTTTTGAATGTTTTCATTCTGGTCAACTGGCAGGTAGCTCTCCAACCTTCCAATGGCTATTGAATTAAGTCAACACCTGAGGTAGACCGCTACGCCTAAACAACAAATTCATTATTCGTTAAACAAGTAATATATCTACTGCTACGACACAAAGACACAAAACATATTTATAAGAAATTGCATGTTAGCCGATGCTGACGCAACTTTTCGTGTTTGTTGATTTGACAAAAACTTCATGTTATTTTGCCGTATGAAAGTATGTGCACTCCTGATGCTCTCCTAGTATTTCCACTGGACCCATATGATTGATGTATCTTACTTCAGTTATTTATGTAATGGTTAAGCAAGCAAAAACCATTTTAAATCAACATGTTTATATTGTTTCATTTTTAGGTATGCCCATATATTTTTGTATACACGTTGGTCACCTCTTTGGTATTTTCATGTACAAGAACAATACACATATTGCGTGTTTATTTTAGAAATCCAATGTACGATACTGTCCAACGAGCAAACAATGCCAATCTCCCTGAAGAACTTACGTATACTGCTCTGCAGTCAAAGGGTAAATAGACGTTTATCGCTACAGCTGTTTGCGATTTTTACCTTCGAATATCTACTGTCAATATTTTACATTTTTGTCATGAAATAACATAGCCAAAAAAAATGATTAAAAACTGCAATATCTTTATTTTGGCTTCGGTCTTGTTCGCATATGCCGAGTCAAAAGGTCAAAGTAAATGTGTAATATTGTATGTGCCCATAGACCATATGTACACACAGTTTTGCCAACTATAATTCACTATTGAGTGAATAAAATGTTTCCTCAGATAATAATGTGTTATAAAAACTAATAAAAGATCATATGTAAGCGGTAAGATGATGTAATTTTTAGAATTCTTAATCAAAACACTTAGAATATATATATTCGAATAGCAAACGTAGTCAATGTTGTCGTTGACAGCTAATATTCTGGGTAATTAAGATACACTTTAATTAAACCGCATTGATATATCTATTATGCAAAGCTGGAACAAGAAGTTTCTTCTTCCATAACTATTAACCCTTTCCAACATTAGCAGATACTGTTTGCCCGACTGCAGTGTCTTCGAATAGTATCGTGCGTGGAGAGACAAATGCTGACTACCAGAACACAGAAAATGAGGAACGCACGTATGAGATTGGTACGTTACATGTGTAAGCAATTTCGCTATAAGATAACTATGAACAATTATGACAAAAGTTAATTTTTTAACATAATTAAAATAGTGAATTTAGTTATTGATAAAACTGATACATTGAAATGAAGAACAAATTCAACGTTTGCTGCTGTGTTCTTAAATTTGTTATCGTTTTAGTCGATTCATATTTATTTTAAAGGATGCACTTGTTTAGAAAATGTGTCAGGAATAATGTTTTTGAACGGTTATTAAATATAATAGATTTTTCTTATAAGTATTTGTTATTAAATAAAACACCTGCATACTTTCCTGTAAGTATTACAGTAACACATCCATATGAGTTTATTTGTAGAAAAACATATTTCGTAAGGAATAAATGGTTATATTGTTCATTGTGTCTTTTTTAAGCGAGCTGAACATCGACAGCAGGGCTAACACTATATATATATGTCAGGAATCTCCAGAACATCTCTACTTATAGAAGGTTCCGNACGTTTGCTGCTGTGTTCTTAAATTTGTTATCGTTTTAGTCGATTCATATTTATTTTAAAGGATGCACTTGTTTAGAAAATGTGTCAGGAATAATGTTTTTGAACGGTTATTAAATATAATAGATTTTTCTTATAAGTATTTGTTATTAAATAAAACACCTGCATACTTTCCTGTAAGTATTACAGTAACACATCCATATGAGTTTATTTGTAGAAAAACATATTTCGTAAGGAATAAATGGTAATATTGTTCATTGTGTGTTTTTTAAGCGAGCTGAACATCGACAGCAGGGCTAACACCATATATATATATATGTCAGGAATCTCCAGAACATCTCTACTTATAGAAAGGTTCCGTGTGTGAGACATGCCTTAAAGTATGAAAGTGATTAAAGAAGACATCATCAACATAACTATGGATAGCGTATTTCTGTTGGCAAATAAGCCGATAGATCTTCATTTGTTGTTTGTCACCATATATTTTCTATATCTTAACAAGTTAAAAAAAAATCATTTTAGGTATATACACATTTGATGCTTTTATTCTTCAACATCTACACTTTAACTTAATAATATAGTATGTCTTTATTCTACTGTTCTTTGTTTATATTAAATAATTCATGTACTAATATTGCCAATTCAACTTATGAATCTTCATTTATATTAACAGCTGTTTGTGGCATATCGATGGTTTTTCCCCGAAATATACAGACACATCAAATAATCCATATTGTTTTTTTTCTTTAGCAACACCAATATATATTTCATATATTGTTTATCGTTAAAGTGAGACTGTACGATTTGTATATGTGTTAAATTGTAATATATTGATACAAATATGTTACAATAACACAAAATATGCAAGAAAAATTATACATTGAAGACGAATTCATAAAATGCAGCAAAGACAAGTTAGCGCTGGTTAAGGCCGATGCCGATACTTTTACTCGTATTTGTTAGGAAACAAAATGTTCTTCTTAACTTTTATTTTAATTTATATTGACATATACGTATAATATTGTTTAACACATGTTATATTAATTCATAAATATTTGACAAAATTGTACAGTCTCACTTTAAATAACAAATATACAACACAGAAAATGGTTTGATACACGTCGTACAGCAGTATCGTGATTCAATTAGAAGTGAACACTGCAGCTCCCTAAGCAACATAAAGTAAAACTTACATTTAATCAATAATAATTTTACTTTTACCACTATATTTTCTTTATTTTATTTTGTGTAATATGTGTCGCGTTCTAAGAAAACTGGGCATAATGCATGTGCGTAAAGTGTCGTCCCAGATTAGCCTGTGCAGTCCGCACGGGCTAATCAGGGACGACACTTTCCGCTTTTTTGATATTTTTCGTTTAAATGAAGTCTCTTCTTAGCAAAAATTCAATTTAGGCGGAAAGTGTCGTCCCTGATTAGCCTATGCGGACTGCACAGGCTAATATGGGACAACACTTTACGCACATGCATTATTCCCAGTTTTTCTCAGAACACGACTCATATGATGCCGTATTAAATGATGATAAGCCGTTTAAGTATTGAAAAGCTGTTAATGTAAATTCGCATGTTTATCGATTCTTGTTCAGTTTAAAGACGTTTTCCACACTTTCTAGCAAACGATATATTTTGTTGAAAATGTGTAACATGTGTGTATGTTTTAGTCATCGACATTATTCCATTGTATGGCATGCTTTAATAGAGCGCTTGTCGAAGTTTTGTTTGTCATTGTGGGATTATCAACGTTTTCATATTTCGGTCTTTTTCGCTTCTTCTGTACGTACAAAGCGAACATAATAATTTACTAATTAAGAAACATATATCCGATTATTTGTGCAAAGTTACACTGTTAAAACATATTCCATACACAGTGTAAATGATTTACTGACAGCTACGACACTTGATCCCTATTGTAGTTCATTAAGTATTGGAATCACACGCTTAATGAAAGTTTTTATTTTCGGTCAGGAAAGGAAATAACTGAGATTATGATAAGCTTGTATTGTATCGCTGGAATTGAAAGTACTATGTGTAAATAATATAAACAAACAGCCAGTATGTGCAATGATACATTTTGGAAAACTAATAACGACTACTTCCAAATATATCTGACAAGACGTGAATGTTATATCATAAATTACGGACTGAGTGTTAGTTGAGGCTGATGAGTTTTTGTTTTGAAGGCTGTGGCCCCAGAATGTATATTATTTGGTGAATTTGCTCATGTTTTATACTATATATATTTTTTTCATCTTGTTTAAAGTGATTATTGCTGTGCTAATTGTGCGGTTTGGTTAGCCTTTTTGTATGACTTTGAGTCCCCAATGCTTTCATTTGATCTTACAAATATGTGATCCCGCCTTGATTCATTTAACACGTATATGATTTGGCGGATTTCCTTTATCGCATACTAATGAGTACGATGACAGGACAGCACTGAAGATATTCCTGATAATGCTTCTGGAGTTATATTTCAATAGTTTTCAATAGTTTATTGGCAATCCGACATTCTGCCTTTGGCCAAGAACATCTAAACAAAAGAGATGTGGCCAAGACAGGGAATCATACAATATAACATATAAAATATTTAAGTTTAAACAAATATGTCAAAGAAAAAAACGTTTGCATAAAAACAATTAACATGTTAGACTATGCAATACATTAATGTGTAAAAACATGCATTTATACATCAGCTTAACGGTTTACTTTCTCAGATCTAAGTTTAAATGCTTCTATCAAACATTTAACAATAGTTTTGAGTTTTAGAACATTTGTGCACGACATCATTTATTTGTATTTACTAATGGTGGGCCAGGATGTCATGATATAATATTTTATACGCAATTCGTTATATAATGGACAACAAAGTAAAAACTGATATTCTGATTCACATACATTTTGGTTACAAAGTTCACACTTTCTCTCTTCTCGGGATATACTATTATATCTGCCGACTTCTATTTCAAGACAATGTAAACTTAATCGAAATTTGCTCATTAGCTCTTTTAATAATGCACGTTATCTTATTAAAACAAAATATCTCCATATTCAACTGAGTAATGTGAAAAACTAATAGTGAAATTCCATACACATATCTGGACTTTTTAATGAGATATGAAGAGACACTTGTGTAAGATAATTAATAACCACTTTGTTATGGTTTTTACATTATATACTGATGTCAGAAAAGCGTATTTAAAAGCATGTTATTACATAAGACCACATATGTTAAAGTTTATAGATTTATTGACCTCTCAAAATAGAAATATTGTTAAAGATTTAGCTATGTATATTTATAAAGTATGGGAAATAAGAAACACTTATAATACATATTACGCTTAGTGTCGGATTTTTGGTATATATTTATGCACCGACTCTCGCTGTATATTGCTTTCTCTAAAATACCCAATATTTTATTTTTTTATTTTGACAATGTACCGATTTATTTTTTATGTTTATAATTTGAATGACCTGTGACTTTGTTGTATGTATATTGTATTGATATTTCATGTATACTCATGGACTTATTGTCTACTGTATTATCGAATAAACTAAACTATAGCTTACATAACGTCGCTATATATTTCAAAGTATTGCAAAATATCGTTACTCCCCGGTGTCCACTTACCATGCAGACATTTAGACGGCATCAGCTGCTAATGTATATAGGGCAAAAACTATACTACGTCTTCATTGATTATGCTAAATGCTATTATAGCATAAACCGCACACTATTATGGCAAAAACTGATATCGCAAAAAAATAAGTACCAAGCTAGTATCCGCGTTGCGAGCTATGTACTCTTCTGTTAAAGCAGCTGTTAAAATAAAATCACAAATATCCGATCATATAACATCCCACACAGGAGTTAAACAAGGAGACCCGTGTTCTAGCATACTTTTTTTAATGTTCGTCAATGATATTGTAGAGAATATAAACTCAAACCTCGAAGGAATTATAACGATTAACGACATTAAGTTTTTCTTGTTATCATACGCAGATGATGAAGTTTTATTTTCGACATCACCAACATCATTACAATCAATGTTGAAAGACATTGACAATTACTGCATAGCGTCTCAACTTAAAATAAATACATCTAAAACAAAGGTCATGATCTTTGAAAAAAGTAATCGCCATACNAACCTGTTATTCTCTATATACACACTGCGTAACTTTCTTTTTTGTGGCAAAAAAAAGCATTGTATTATGCTTATATGCTAATAAAAAGTGTTGTTGTTGCTGTTGTTGTTGTTGTATACCGAATATGCGATGCGAAAAAAAATTCATCCAACCGTTATTATGGTAAAGTAATATTTTATCAACAGTATTTGAAAAGTCATGCAGTAACTATTCATTGAAAACTATCATTTAGTACTATAATTTTACAACATGTTTATGGACAGTTTGCTTAATTAGTTCAATCATGCTAAGATACTAAGATACATTATGCGGAATATTAATGCCCGATGTATCCGTATTCTGGCTTATCATTTTGATATCAAATACGATACGTAGCATGGTACACTTTTATAACGGAAATAAACCAACGGATATATTTCGCGATTAAAGATACAATTAATAACAATAGATAATAAATTCAGTACTTCCCTTGATATTACAAACTATGTATAAACAGTTTTATCTAAATTATCAATTCAAGTTATTCCCAACACTCATTGAATGCGTTTTATTTGAACGATCTTTAAATCGGGAAAAATCAGTATGTTGTGTGATACTTAACAAACGCTTGCTGGCTTGGGTCGAACACATTAAGGAAGGGGTACTATTTACTACCACCAGATATATTCAATACATATAGATGCAATTTGAACTTGTGCAAAATTGTCATTAAATCTATAGCCTAGGTAGCAAGTAATTTATTATTTTTCAAACGGTACCGCTTTTAAAACCAAAAGTAGGATTTCTATACTTATACGTCCATTTCAACAAACGCGATTATTGTTAAGTTTTAAAGCGCAAAAAAGACGGATTTCTACCTTGTAACCACCAGATATATTTTAATTGGCATAGATAAAATATGTTTCTTATTTATACTTAAATTTACTATGCCAAATAAGTTTTTTGGGCTTTAATGCACATTAGTAAAAGAATGTTTCAAGTCCATTTCATTCATAACCAGTCTTTTTCTTTTCGTATTGTTTCTCTCCCACGATAAGTTTTCCACAGACATTTGTTAATGATAAAATCTGTGTTTTAAGCTTCATCAAAACAAGACCAATGTTTAAAGCAATCATTGTAGAAATAATAATCAGTACCCTACCGGTTTAATATACCGGTTACAATGCAAACTTAAAAGACAAACGATACGTTTTTAATCATTCGCATTGAATATAGCTTATTAACTTTATGACATCACATGTTTCATAACTCGAATTAAAAACCAGTTATTCTGTTTAAAACATATAGGAGGCCCCGGCGTGATCATGAATGTAAAGAAATTAAACTGAAGCACTACAAGTTTCCGTTTAATAAACACTGATTGATTTGGAATCTGTTAAATGTGTTAGTGTATGAAACTTGTATGAACAGCACAAAGTATACGAATACGTCTTCATGAATTAAAAAACGTCATATTGTCGCATACGCAAATATAAAGTTAAATGTTTAAACGTTTACAAAAAATAATATACAAAATTTACTGAATCTTTATTTCTTAATTTGTATTTGTTTTCCTTTTTTAACTCATATGAAGTTGCATACGAAATGTGGATAATTACATATTTTTAATAATAGGAGGTAATGTCCGAGTGTGGTCGCCTAGTTTTTGAAAGGCCAGCCACGTGTAAACAAGCTTTCTGATATAACGATAAGTAACCGCTAAATCCTTTTGGATGAACATATTTCTGGGTAGTCTCCCTTAAACATTCTGATATTAAAATCTATATTCACGGTGTAATATGCAATTTAAAAGAGCAATCGCCCGTTTTATAATCATATTTACTAAGTATATAATGCAATTGTTTGTTGCGACTGAACTTCACACTTACAATGCACCTGTTTCGGTACACCTTGTACTGCAAAACAAAACGCTAGAACGATGTGTTAGAAATCAAATAAAATGAAAAGCAGCTCTATCCGTTGTGCTACTTAAGAGCTGAGCATTATGCAAACTATGATTTGACAGGGATAATATCTTTGTGGTTAAACATATGTTTTCATTTGCTATGGGACATATATTCTTACACAGAGATAGTGCTTGGATTGGGGACTTTCTTTTCTAAACTGTTTCCAAATTTAAAAGTCGTTCTAATTTTTGATCGGTTTAGGGATGGTATAATAAGGTGTTTTTTATCTCATAAGCCCAAAATCAAAGTTCACTTAATGAACTTCATTAAATTCACGTCTTAGCACTACAAATAGAAAATATCTTAGGATTGCTTTTGAAAGGGGTGGCATAAGTTCATGCCTGGCCCGAATGATGTTTGAATGGAATGTCGAATCATGTTGTATAGGTTTATTCTCTCAAACTCATATTTATAGTAATTTAGACATTATTTGTCCGAGCATGTTTTTTAACCTCAAAAGGCAAGATATTACTTTCCACTCAAACAATACATTAAGTCAGATTCTTTTTCATGAAGCAGACTGTACGATTAGAGATTTTGTCAGTAATTCCTACCAGCAACAAGAAACAACAAGAAAAGATGAACAATAAAATGTATTTTCTCTGCTTGCCTCAAATATAATTGTTTGCAAAAATCACAGTTGTAAGAGCCAATAACAGACAATTCACACAACTTAGCTCTGGTAAGGACAATAATTGAACTTGTATTTGTTTAATATACACGGCAGTTTAATGTATTCATGATTAATTTTGTCATTACATAGAGACGGTTTTGTAAGTATAAATATGTTTGTCTAATTGTGTATATTGCTTATATTGTTTTAAAGCAACCATTTGCTAATTTAGAAAAAAAAAGCCGATGCGTTTATGCTGGAAAGAGGGTTAATATCTGATCTTGTCCGTACTTAAATTGTCCATGGATTAAAGGGCTCTGCAATAACTTGGCAAGAACGACATGACTATCTTAAATGGGTAAACTTAAATGTTGCATGCAAATATTATTGCACTTTCATGTCAAAATATGGCTTTTCTATTTCATAATTGACCAGGAATCCTATTTGAGACGGTGTGCCGTGCATACGAACCATATCGCTACCTTTAGTGTCAAGAGAGAGGTCAAACATCAAATACTGAACATACAAAATATCTTTTTCAAGTGGGCAGATTAAATTAATGAATTTACGTTTAAATAATAATATATTAAAATATATTGAAACGAATATTGTTTTATAGCACAACAGTTTTACAAGAAAATATATAACATTGTTTGAGCTCAGTCTAATTTCAATAATATAGCATGCATATTAAGCGTATAGATTTCGGGATAAGATGGTTAGTTCTTGATGGCGTGCAACTATACTAGTATAACTTAGACAATCCAATTACATTAACAGATATGACGCTACTGAAGACTGTATGCTTATGACAACAATCTAAAGACGAAACATTTCAAACCTGTTTAAAAAGACAGATACAAATAAAATGTATGATGTGAGTGTGTCAACAGCCTTATTTAATCGTACACAAGTTAAAGAAAGCCGTATTTGACAAACTGCAGTAATATAATGTTGTTGTTGAATTTCTCAGGGTTAAAGTTGTGTCACAAGAAGGGTTCAAGGCCTAGTTTTAAAACTTCTGTATTTGGCCCACTTAATATTCACATTTTTTTATTTATCCCTGTAATGGAATCCTGCTGAAGCCAAAGTGCTGCAACTCGAATAAGTGCAGTTAACCATGCTATGTCAGCTGACAATATTTTATAGATATACACTGAGTGGAAAACAACATAGTGTGTTATGCTTCTTTAAACTAGTCTTTTTCGTGATATGCGAGACAAACGTTTTATGGTTAAGGTGGACATACTTAAACTTTAGCAGATATATTTCAAATTGCTGATGATACTTATGATTCGGGATTGGGTTAAATGAAATATACGTATTGTTTCCTCCAATCCATTTGCATTGCTTTGTTTGTTACTTTTGTTCGTCAATTGTACACTGAAAATGAATTAAAGTAATGCTCTTCTCTTTTCTTCCCGAATATGTTTTGCTATTTACGAAGGACGTCAGAAATCAAGTTCACAGTGTAATGTATTGACACGTTGTGTGTGTTTTTGTTTATATTATTTGTGTGTTTTTTTGAACAACGGTATTGTATTTGTAGGTTTCGTGTATGCAATGTCTAGCACAAGAATGGGTTAAACTCCTCAGTGTTTTAATCAATCATAATATTTTATCTGCACCTTTAAATATTTCCTCTCAGCTGGTTTATCACGGTTTCCTCTGCATCTGTGTGTTAATCAATGCCGAATGAAACGCGGCAGCGGTTGCAATAATTTGTGTTGCATTATTTTCGAAAAACATAATTACTTCATTTTTTTTTAATGAACTGTGAATGTTAGGAAAAATTCCCGCCGCTGCAATAAAATTGGGACGACGGCTTAAACAGACGTGGCGCTGCAATCGTGACCAATAGATCAGCACATGATGTGTCAGGATGCTTTGGAGAATCGGCGAAAACCTGCATTAAAAATTCACTCAAATGGATCTTCTAACATTCCTCTTAATATTTTGTAAGCGACCATTGGTATACAAATAACTCTGGACAATATTATCATTATTGAGTTGATTATGCAGATTGTTTGATCAGGCGTACGACCTACGTTTTTCAGCCTATGCAATATCTGAATAAATTCTTTTGTCGAAAATGTATTCAGATAGTGCATATACTTTATGATGTTCAACTGAATCTACGCACAAAACAACGCCTACTGGTTTTCATTTTGTTACAATGTCATATCCTAACACAAACATATCCTGATACAAACATCCGAATATTACCGGCTGTTTCCCGGAAACAAACATGCTTGTCACGACACAATCGTATTTCCGTTAAGAATGAATGGAGATCTTAATGGTAATTGCAAAAGGATCGTTGATATAGTTAGCTATTTTATACCACGCATGTGCGGTGGGGAATATGGCTACGTATTGAATACAATGTTTGATAAACTATCGAGGATGATTTAACTCATTATTTGTAAGTAAGAACTTGATTATATTTTGCATAATTGCATACAGTGTTGGGATTTATATTCCGTCCTCGGATGCTGCAAATAGTCGGTACCAACCTTTTCAAAATTATGCTTCTTGAGTGACCTTTGAAATAAACGGGGCATATAGACGGTAAATATTGTATTTTATTTGTGTTATGAGATTTGTTTAAAGAATGTATTTAATGTTATTTTGTCACACATATATCGTTTTAATAAACGCCGATTAAAATATGTATGTTAATTATTATGAAAATATTAAGTATTAAAGGGACACTTAAAGCGGGCAAGTAAAATCAGTAGTAAACGTAATGACGTTATGAATAAAACGTACATGGAGAACCGCTTCACGCATGCGCACTAGTAGATTGGTAATCGGCCAATCGCATCAAAATGATGAGTTGGGGATTTTTTAAAGCTTGTCTCTTTATAGAATATACAAGTCGTGACACTTAAACTCTGATATTTCCTGTTTTCTTCTTTGAAAATGTGTCTTTAGTTCAGGTTTACAAATTACCACTTAAACTGTATTCTCTTTCTGCAATTATGTACACTTTCAACTATATTTGTATTAAAACGCCCTTGCTATTGTCGTTAAGGTATAAATTATTATGAGTGTGTTGCTGCTTCTTTTTTCCGATGATTGAATTCGTTCGGGTTTACAAATGACGACTTAAACTTTATTCTCTTCCCGCGATTATGTACAATGCAAAATACATGTGTTACGTTTTATCAATTGGTTTAAGTTTAATATTGAAGGAACCGAACCATTTTTTTTTAAATTTATAGCGTTTACTCACCTCTATACATTACAAATTGTTTCGTAAGTTAACATGTCATTTTGTTAGTATACAATAGACTTGTTTAACAACTCCACTTGGTTGATGTGGGTGGGGGCTTAAGGAATCGGTTAGATAATATCTGAGAAAGAAACAGTTTGGTTTTAAAGGTTGTTCAGTGAACTATGTTTTTATGTTTTAATTGTTTGCTGCATATCAAATTAGCGATGAAAACAAATCTGCGGTTCCATGCTCGGCAATAGGGAGAGTGGTTGCAGGAGCCATTGCTATTTGCGTCGCAATGCGTGTATCTAACAAGTATGCAGATTCCATTGTGGTATTTTCTGACGACTTTAATTTTTAATAAAACAAAGCCTCTCAATAATTAATTTAAGAAAACAAATTATTGATGAATTGGTATTCAATTCATGCAGAACAATCGGAAACCATTGGTGGTTGTGTTTCAGAACATGAACTCAATTGTGCGATAATGTCATAAAAACAATCAACACAAATTGCCATGAACATAATGCAACACGATTGTTACGAATGATAGTTATTTTACGTCCATGTTGATGCGTAATTCATAGTAATTAAAAGATCGTTAATACTATACATATTTCGGACAATTCGGTGGCGATAAACGGTTTCTGATGTGCTAAACAGTTGGTTTAATTTACAGCTGGCGGGTGGCCACATTGGTACCAGCATAAATAAGACTAATACAAACTACATGTACTCTGGGGCAAACCATTACAAGTCATCACCATTTAGTTATACTAATAATAGATTTTTTTTAAAATGAAAGGTTCAAATTTAAATAAATAAAGTTTACGCAACTACGGTATGTTTGAGAACGATGGATATGCAATTTACCGTTGACCACAGCACGTGTGGTCCTAATATTGAAACACCATTCGAATCGACTAATGTAGCATCTGTGAGTTTTGTAAAAATATACACATTTAATGCTATACACACATGCACAAAAATATATTCTCATCATTATTACAAATCTCATGCCTAAAGTGTACAAAACATTCTGAAATCGATTTGTGTGACATTCTCTTTCATGTGCTGTCTCTGAATTTTGATGTTACACGAAATTGATGTAAAATAATGGGATTGATGTATGCAAATTGAAAACGATTTTGGACGAATTGATTGGAAATCATAATTAATCTTTGTCATTAAATCACGATCGATGCGTACATATACATGTACGAGAAATTGTTGTTACGGATTTTTTTTGTAGTAGGAATTTTCTGTTTAATTTCCGTTGGTATGTACTTATACATTTGATAAAATTATACAAATGAACGTTGACAGCGATTTTTTTGTAATTAGTATACCCAGATGCCCATATATACCGTTAGAGCACATAACTGATAGTATGGTCTTGCTCTTAGTAGCACATTTTTTGTCTATGTCGTTCCGAAAAAATAAGATGCCATCGTCATACGTGGTACCTCTTTATGGCTGTTTTATAATATTTTGTTTTATATTGCTTACTTTTACTAAAAAAGTGACATTGGTTTATCATTAAAACCCGCCTTTGTTAAGCGTCATTGATGCTTAAAAATAACAATGTATTTGTTAACGTTTTTCAGATTTCAGGTCAACAGAGATGGGAACTGAATTGAATTAATTATAATTTATTGTAAGAGAATATATTTTGTAACAATGAACAGTAATTTATATAATGAACTTAGAGTAGTGTATATAATTTAAAAACACAAATTGTATCATGGTTTAATGAAACTCTTCGATTATTATATATATTAAAATGTATACGTGTACGTCTCGTTTGAATGTTCAATGTTTAATGAAGAGGTAATTAAGCAATTCAAATGGATGTTGTCATAATCTAAACAGATGCTTGACTAAACTATGAAAAAATAACAAAAGTAAACTTGACAAAGCACGCGAATGATGTTTATTGTATTTTATCAGCTCTTGATTTTCAGAACCCCCTTCACAAATTGTATGTGGAAGGAAAATAGACAAGGGCCTAATAACAGCAAATACAACGATGACCTGTAGAATATGTATCTGCAGGAAATAAATTGTATAATCACTACCAGAAACTTAATGTACAGTGACCAATTATGCAAAAAATACACATTTAGAACATGACAAAAACACTCGACACACTTGAATACTCATAAAAATACTGTCCTAAAAGTCTACTCTCACAGTCAATTGGAAAAGAAAAAACTACCTCATTGTGCGTTTACGAGTTATATCCTTTCTATGTTATAAGCTAAACAAAACGCCACATATCTAATTGCATTTAATTGCATTTAATGACTGTTACAAAATAAATGAATGCATGATGTATGTGACTTAAATGTTGTGTTGTGTGTATTGTGTTCTGTCGTTTGTGTGATGAGTCTATTAAATCACAATAATGTAGATGGATACGTTTAAAATAGTGTTTCTTAATACGGTATATGTTGGATGGCTATTTATACAATGAACAATTCTGAACGCTACAATCTCAGTTTTCGTCATGAAAATTGGTGTTCGATAACATCAAACATATTTTAGGCCTTTAAACACAATATTGTTGGAGATATTTGTTCCAGCGACCGATGTTATACAAGTTATTGAATCATTTACTACAAACGACAACATAAAGCAAAACAAATTATCATTCTGGTTAATTATTGTTGAAACCGAAACATGCTGTGATCACATATTGTGCATTTTCTTCCGTTGAATAGAATTAAATATAAATTACTAAACAATAACACAATAAAATTTTACTATCAAGGAGGGTGGTAAGAGATTATATATCGTGGTAAAGAGAATCTTGACGAGTTCTAAATTAATGAAGTTTTGAGTTTATACATGACAATTAAATATTGAAAGTACTCCTTACAGACTGACTGACTTGTCTTCGGCTTACCAATTAAATCAATATACACTAGTTAGTGAAATACGGTTAGAACGTATATACTTATTGGAATTATTTGGTTTAATTTAAGTGTTTTTTTTTCAAAGGCAGGAATGCAATAAATTCATTTTCGCTTATTTGCTTACTGTTCATGTTTTATTTATGTGTATAATAAGTAGATATTGCTTTTGAGTTTCGTTTTTAAAAATCAGTTAAGTCATTTACAGACAACCTTTTGTAATAGCTGTGAACAAGTCCCTCTAAAACGCGTTCAACAGTAATTTATACTTAAGAATGTAATACTCAGATTTAAAAAAAAATAAAATGCCTCCGATGTCATGCCGTTATGAAGTATGCTAAAGCATTAAACAGTACAATACTTCACCGAGCATAATTTTATTTTCGCAACCGTTGGCATGACCATCTAATAAGTAGCCACGGCCGATGTCCTAAGCCGTTTTTCAAACCCCACTCGTATTAAATCGTTGATAAAAATGTTGTGTGTTCATGAGGGATGCTGTAACTTGGAATAACCGAAGACAAATGAATAGAGATTTCAATAAAATGTTGTTCATATTTATCTTTGGTCTAAATCCTGTGTAATTAGCGTTTGACTGAGAGAGTGGTGAATTTTGTATGATTATTGACCACATTCTAACGGATTTCTTTAAAAGTAAGCAGCTAGGAAGGTAGGGATTACGTTCACAAAGTCAGTCTTACTTAGGCTCTCAAAGAACACACTCAAACCTGCTCAATTCAATTCAATACGTAAAATATTAAGAATAGGGAAATACTTACACTCCGCTTTATACCGACATATATCTAATAGCTCAGCCGATGGATAAACCACAGTTAGTCGATTGAACGATGTGATATTGACAGGCGTGGACAAATCACGAACTTTAATTACATATGGCTTTCACGTTAAAGCTACCACGTCACAGAGGCGATTGCAAATTACGGTGAGGCCAAAACACTTGTTGGCAATCACAAAACGTTGATACTCATCAATTGTAGTAAAAGAAGCATCGTTCAATGACAAAATATAAGCCATATTTAAAGATGTTTGTTATTTAACCAGTGTGTCGATTAATGCCAGGAGATTTAAGGACTTACAGCATTATATTTTAATAAAAAAAGACAAAAGGATTTCAACCGGGCTGCATTTGATAAAACAGGCAATCTCTTTAACCTTTACTCCATTAGAACTAATATATCTTCTGCATTTTATGTTTTAATAAGCGAATCACGCGCTCTCACAAACGTAAGCGAAAACAACATAATGATTCCTATTAATCAAACACTTCTTAGTAGGGGCCAATGCCCTTTGTGTGAACATTGATCTTGTATTTCTTTAATTTGTGACAACAAATTGACACATGTTATTTTGTTTATCTACTAAGCGAATACAAAATAAAAAAGAACGACGACAAGCTGTAATTATGCATGAGGTTAACCCTTAATGTTTATATTTAAGAACGTATCAAATTTGACATATAAAATGCAANGTAATATTATATATTTTATTGATACACGTAATCATGAAAATGCTAGTTTGCTATAAGTTATTTAACACAATTATGAAATTTGATGGTTAACCGAAGATGGTTTGACCCGTTATTAATATGTCTACGTTACGGTATGTTCTACTTGATATTTGTAGATTCATGTCAGATGACATGTAGCGTAAGATGTGCGGTAAATCACTGTCAAACAAATGGCGAATGTACCAAATGCGAAGACGGGTATTGCGATACGGACTGCAATGCTTATTGTCCAGAAGGATGTTATAACAGGGCATGTGAATATAATGGTAGATGTAAACATGCATGTAGAGAAGGATACTTTGGTGTAAATTGCTGTCCATCAAGCTGGTTTGGATGGTCATGTGAGATAAAATTTCCAAAAAACTGCTTCAACTGCACGTCTCAGTATACTTGCCAAAATTGCAAAGACGGGTTTTATGGAAAAAATATATAATAATGAATGTATGAACGTATGTCAAACATGCTCCAGATCGTGGGATTGTTCCTCGTGCAAGACAGGTTTTTTTCGGACAATACTGTAATCAAAACTTTCCTCAAAACTGTTTGACTTGTACATCTAGGAATCAATGCCAAAGTTGCATCGATGGGTTTTATGGGGACAGATATGAAAGTATGTTTGCAGGAAATTGTAAAGCATGTCCGTCGATAAATTCATGTTCTATATGCGCGATAGGTTTCGGTGGACAAAAGTGTCAAATAAATTGTCGTGAACACTGTATGGATTGTGATGAGGCAAATATGTGAAAATCGTGTAAAGAGGGATTTGTAAGGCCTGAATACGCATGTCAGTGTCAAGATAGTGGGTGTAATTCTTTTCCATGCATGTCATGTACAAATACTTCGTACTATCTAGATGGCCAAACATGTTGCCCCTGCAGCAGCACTTGCAAGAATTCATTATGTACATCGCTAGCACAGTAAACACACGGATGCAAA
Organism: Dreissena rostriformis; assembly: GCA_007657795.1. Lineage (NCBI taxonomy): Eukaryota > Metazoa > Mollusca > Bivalvia > Myida > Dreissenidae > Dreissena > Dreissena rostriformis. Next base: position 1,754 of record VMBQ01005356.1, on the reverse strand, counting down.
AATGGACACCCAAATGGTCGCCTGTCACAAAGTTCTGGGATACCGAACATTAGCGAGATATTGTACCACCTATCACGAAGTTCACGGTTTCATTAGTTCATTTATAACCTCGAAATTATGTGAAAATGCATCTTTTAATGATGCTTAAAATCCACTATACTCACTAGTTCAAATCCATTGTATTCATAGAATCATATTCCATAAGTAAATTTAAGTTATAACTGTAATTATATTGCTGACGATGGAACTCCAGCAACACTATCAGGAGAGAAATTCATGTCCTTATCAACGACCTTCATAACAGAAAACAAACTATGAGAATACAATGATAAAAACTGGGATCGACGCCTTGGAACGCTTTATGCAAAGCATTGGGGATTGAAACCGCTATGATTGTAGGCGAATCCCATATTTACTCCAGAATTAATCACATACCAAAGGCGCGTCTAAAACGATTTCAATCAAACGAACCTATGGAGACAGAAAATGCAAATGTGAATGCTAAAACGCGTGACTCGAAAACTACACAAATAATTTCAGTCCGTGTACTAGTGTCGTTAGTACCGGATATCTAATGAAACTATTAAGGGATTGGTTTGCATGTGATTAGTATACAAAGGAATATAGATCACGCATTAAAACTATTAGAATATCAGGTAAAAGATGTATCTACTGAAACTTGGCCAACAAACTAGGTGTAATAATGATCGTTAATATTTTTCATCCATATAACACAACTAACCTTTTCGCATTCAGCTTCTGAATACTGAAATATGACAACATTGAAGATAAACAATAATGTTCTTGGGCGTCCCAAAGCATGTCTGCACTGTGTCACGGCCGCGTATACACATATTATAGATGTACTGAATACCACTATATTGTTTTAACTATATCAAAGATTTTAACACCCGTTCAAACAGTGATGCAAAAGAATGTTTTATTCACATTTGCTTACTGTTGAAAAACAATGCCTTAGATTGCAGGTGCAAAATAAAGGCTAGAAAAATAATTGCAAAACAAACAGTCGGAATTGTTAAATAATAAGAGTAAATTAAAACCAATACCACATTCTTAGGTAATTTTAAACGATATGCTATTCGGACAACATTTTGCAATGAAAAATTTGTATTTGTGAACTTTAAGATTATAGTTTTTTGAAAAACGATACAAACTTCTATCTCAGCAGACCGTGTTTGGGTCATATGGATTCGATTAACATCAACGAAAGTTAGTGACCGATATTTATTGAACAATGTTAATGAATACCAATTTACAAAACAATATAAAGAAGTTAAACTTCAGCAGTATTGCATTCCTATTATACACACATTCGTGGTCCTTTATTTATGGCAAGTGACCAATTGCCAAAACAGTACGGCACAATACGAAACGACAAACACATAGTAGAATAAAGCTGGGATCATAACATAGATAAGTTAACACAGTGGGATCTTATAGTACTTGTAAATATCAAACGTATGTCTACGATTTAGCGTTCTCAGGTAATCATTAGTACGGCGATGACCACAGCTTTTATCTTTTAAGTTAATAGTAAATTGTTTGAAGTACTTACTTTATCGTTTAATCCTAGCTGACTGATACAAGAATTACCTTCTTGATACTACTTCTTTATTCCTCGTATAATACAGAGCTTTAGTAATGACTTTTTAAAGAATTGTCCTATTTTGACTTTGACTTTGTAATTATATAAGCTAGCATATATTTAATTACTATTTTTAAACCATACATTA
>VMBQ01005355.1:46948-64667 GCA_007657795.1 Dreissena rostriformis | reverse complement strand
AAGACAAGATAGATCGATCGTTTCTGGAAAGGAGCGTCTCCTGTACCTCGCACTGTCCACCTGACCTTAATACAATACCATGATGGCGCGGTCATATGGGAGAAAATCCCGATGCACTCAAAGAGTTCTACTGGGACACAACCGTACACACGCACGCATGAAGCACACACGCACTCTCTTTTTACCCCGTTAATGACGTGGGAGAAACGTTTCCGGATGAACAACTCGTTTGCCGCGTCCTTAGTCATGGTGTCTGTGGCAACAGCTTTTGCGTAGTACCTGAAACGTAGACAGAAACCGGTTTAGACAGGTGGAATACTAGTAATATATGCATACTTGGGTGGAACATGTTTGGTATTGTTGTTTAAAAGAAATTCTCTACCAAAAAGCATATGGGGATTAAAAAAAATATTAACCAAAAATATTGCTCAATTGTTGCAACAAACTACGTGCTTTTAAAGAGCGAAATGCAAATGCAAATATTAATATGTCATAAAAAAAAACATAAAAAAATACTTTTGTCAAGAGCCATTCTAGATAAAGCACTGTACAATTTACGAGTAACAACCCTCAACTCCATACTTTTTCCAGACGGAGGGGTCGACACCGACAAGGATTTCCAGGGCGTACGGTTTGGTTGATCGTCTCTTCTCACGATTTAGGTGAAGTTTCTTTAATTGAAAAACATAATAAATGAGTTGAATATTCATTAAAATGGAAGCAATACCACAACCGTAATTTTTAGGATACGGTTAGATATGGTACATTGCACGACAAAAGAAGAGTGATAACACATAATGACAGTAAATAAAAAAACGCATTAAAACGGGACATGTGTTCATAGGGCACGGACGTCCCCACATTCTACTTTTTTCAACACTTCATTAATGTCAAAAACAATGTGTTTTATGGACTTTTTTTATTTTGACCTCTTAATGTGACTTTAACCTTTAGGCAGGGAGACGGTTGACACACGCGATACGCTTTCTCTTGATGGTGGTCATTTGTGGTAAGTCATTTTAAAAGTGCATGATGAAGGAAAATGTCACAGTCCGGAGGAGCTTTTTATAGCCGAATTAGACCTTTGATCTGTAATTGTTACTTTGACATCTAAGCTAAGGTGACGGGTATTACACGTGAAACGTCGTCTTATTATGGAATACATAGGTGATAAGTTATTTCAAAATCCAGAAAGATATGGCAAATTTTAAGCGGTGACAGGAATGTTCGTATGATACGTTCAGACGTTAAGAATAACAGACGACACAGACGTAGAGCGCGACCTTTGTGCTACATGTATATATTCCTTTTAGGCGATGAAAACAATAATTATGTAGTAGATTGCTCAGCATACATTATGTTCACATGAGACCGTTTTAACACAACATGTTAAAATCCATAAGACTAATTTCACATAACGGCATTACTTTATTATTAAATAGTGTGAACCCTTGTTTCATCACCTCTGTAAAGGCGTCGCTTTTCATGAGGAGTCGTCGTATTTCTTCAGCAAGCTTGTTTTCAGACCCTGAAACCATCAACGCCACAGACATTTAAACTATTGAATCGTTTTAGATTTAAACTGTTACTAAATTCATTAATACATATCTCTGATATTCTATGTTTCATTAAAAGTATTCGACAAATATAATTTACAATATCTCTGATATATTTGAAAAGTTATATTTATTTTTCACTGATATACTAATTCGCCAATCGTTTGTGATACAATCACTGGTTTGGAACTGAAACTCTCGCTGATTTTCATTGATAACTAGTGCAGATACTGTCTTAGCGGTGCGCTAAAAGCTTTATCGAGCATGAATTTATACGTTGTTTATATAAAAAAAACGTCACAATCACAACTCATTGTTGACATATGTCAGGCGTATTTAAATGTATCTGATCTCAATAGTGTTGCTAAACATTGACTGGGGACATGTTTTAAAACATAATCGTTATAATGTGTTAAAGCATAAAACGGTTCTATAAATAGTTAGATACGCTTTTTTTTAACATGTGAGATAAAATGAGTTTTGTTTAAATATCTGTAAAGTTCATCCATTACTTGATTAGAACAATTCTGCAAAAACGACTGTAAAAAAATTATGTTCTGTTCTGTTCTGTTCATAAACAAATGCTTTGATCCACATGATTACTGAAGAGGTAAATCCTGTTTCCGATTTTTAGTTGTTCGCTTGCGAACAGCTAAGGTTAGTACTGCGCATTGAAAATCGGTATGCGCTTAGCTACGCTAAGAACGATAACCACCGCATCTGCTGTCTGAGGCTATTAATAGCAATCTCCATGCAGAGTTGTCGTTCCATGCTCTCACATACATTTTTAATCGAGCTATGCTGGTCCCAGTCAAATCTCTGCGCGGAGGTTGTATTAATAGATGCTGATTAACAAGTATAGTGGGATGTTGTGTAACCTCGTTCATAGTGCATGCTGCTGCACCGGGGTTATATATGATATGCATGGGAAACATTCTTTTGTTCTCAACATATAGCGGCCATCTTTTGTATTCACGGGTGCTAACAACGCAATAGTAAAAGGTTAAGTTTGTTTACATTCACAGTTCTCAATAAATAAAACGTTGAGCATGAGTTCACCAATTACTACAGGAATACTATAGACAACAACAAAAATGCAATAATCGCTAGACTTTGAAATAAAGTTTGCAATTTACGTTTTTAAATAATTAAATTGAAAACAAAAGTTTCACTATTGTGTACCACACATTAGTGTAAGTAGATAAACAATATACTACGGGAGTGCACATCATATGTGTCCTCACATGCCTTATTATGAGTGTATTTATTTACCATCGAAATATATCGTATTTTAATATTTGATTTACACGCAGTTTTCTTTCGACACATTTAAATTACACTTTCATGGCCGCGGCATGCGAAAATGGGTCTTATGCGTTTCGGCCAGCGTATATTTAGCCCAACCTGTGCATTTGCGCAGTCTGGTCAGAGGCGATGCTGTTCGCTATAAAATCACCAATGTGTTATGGTCTCATTATGTCTCTCCTGACCAGACTGAGAGATGCGCAAGCTGAGTGGGCTATGCATATAAGGGCGCATATGGATTAAGACTCATTTTCGCATGACGAGGGTCATTAAAAATCCCATTGCGAATTGTAAATGGCACATTTTAGCACATTGCTTTTCGATACAAAATTGAATTTAAAATAGCGAACTTGTAAATAATGGCAGCCTATCCAGGCGTTTAGGAACGATTTCCAGACGTGCTGATCGAGTATGGATAATTTAACGATTTTCCTCTTATCGTGACACTATACTATTTATTTGTGTTCTCATCTTGAAAGCAAAACTGTGTTTATCGAAAGTTAAGTCAAGACGGATCAGTTGTCCTTCACAGTTTGCAGTCGTATCGTTACAGGTAAATTTAGTACGACGTCTACCCTATGTAATTAATCTAATGTCACCCAAATGTATATCGTGGCGATTACTTCAACTTGAAATATTACGTGTGTGGTTACACTACGCAGTATCTAGGTTACCTTCGGTTATGTGACCCCGTTCAGCAATAACGCTGGGTATCCCCTTTCCAGTGCGATCTACCACCCTTGAAAGCATATGGGGATTAAGTTTGTTGGCGGCCAGTGACCGTGACACAAATATTTCCGCCGTCGGCTTGATTTCAAAGGCTTCACTGTCAATCCCCAAGCTACCAGTCTATAAATAAAAATATTAGATACTATGTCAGTCTTTGGCTGTTTTGCGAATGTTCGTATGTTTATGTAAATGCTTTTATAGCGGATGAATAGCCGGTGAGAAATGACAGTAATTTATTTCAAAATCCATATTCGTCTTTACCTCATGCATGGGTGAATAGAGAATGCTATAGTTTTCAGTTTGTAAGAGCGTTTTCGTATTGAAGAGAACAATTTAAAATCAAAAAGAAATTAAACGTGACATATTATCTTCTTCATATTTAGGCTTTAAACCTTCATTTACAGTATTTAATCGACCTTTTTATTATAGTATTTTTTGCGATATCGTCTCCAATAACTTGCCAACACTTATATTCAAGCTGTATACCATGTGATTTGACAAAAGTAGTCTATATTGNGTACAGTATTTAATCGACCTTTTTATTATAGTATTTTTTGCGATATCGTCTCCAATTACTTGCAAACACTTATATTCAAGTTGTATACCATGTGATTTGACAAAAGTAGTCTATATTGCTTTTAAAAATAGCTTAGGCAGTGCATTCGTGTTAGCAGTCGACTGCATCCTAACCATACAATATAATTATGCTGAAAACATAACCAGATTCATGTTGTGAAAGCATCAGTAAATGTTTTCTCTGTAACAGTTTTAATCTTTTTGCGTAGATTTGTGTACTTATATTGCTTTCTTCGTGGCATGCATTTTTGATTTTTTTGTACATGGTTTGCACACGAATGTTCGTCATAGAAAATTTAAGACAATGCCGAAAAGTTATAAGATTCTTACACTATTTTTCTTTTTTGTATTTTAATCTTTCACGTTCAAATGTTTGTAATTATTTAATATTGCTGGGTTCATGCAGTTTGTGTACAGTGTTTACTACACAGAAAACAGTGATTTTCATGCAGAAATGTAAATCCAAAATACGCACGTCAGTACAACTTAAGTTGATATTTCTTTAAGGACTTTGTAAATATCAGCACTGATGCACATTACAGATCCTTACCAGTGTTCGTCGACATGCGCCCTTTGCTCTCTTGGAGCATTCAACCATGAACGAACCACCATTCTCCTTGTCGTGGTAGAACTTCACATCCTAAAACGAACATGGAACACAAATAGACACACGCGGGCCATCGAAAAAAAAATAATTCAACATATACATGTAGTAGTTATATGTAGTACACGCTTACAATATTTTGCTGTCAATGTATACTAGTCGTATTGTACAGACATTACAAACGCCTATGACGTGTAGTAGCTGTCTATGTATTTGTAAGACCATGGAGCTCTGTTTCTGTCAAAACTTACGTTCGAGCAGCTTGAATTCGATCATCGGTAATTACTTTCTTTTCCCTTCCTCTTTATCACATGAATCAAACCTGTCTTGAATTCAACACCAACAATAGTGCTCAATTAACCTATGGCACCAAAACTGACCGTGATTGGCGCTGTTTCTTTCTTGACCAGTTTATTTTGACCATTCTCTGTGTGGACCTCGTAAACCGGAGCGTTCTGGTTCAGTCGCTTGTTTTCCACGAGATTCAAGGTTAGATCCTGGTGCCCGCTGCGCTTCAGCTTGAACTGAAGAGTTTCCGGCAATCCCAGGTCAAGATTGCGTGTCTTGGCGTTTTGGGTAATGTCCTCAAGCCAAACGGCATGATTCAAAGCTGCAATTATACGATAGAATGAGCACGTTTCATAAACATTATTATTTTTATTATTATTATACCGGATTTATATAGCGCCCTTTTCATACAAGAGTGCACGTTCAAAGGCGCTTTACATAAGAACATTTGACGTATCGCAGATACGAATACATTTTGCAACACAGTTTCAAAAGAAATCGATCAAAGCTACTCAATTATACTATAAAACTACTCTATTACACTTATACTATAAGTACTACGTACTTAAAAACATGCACAGTAACCCTAGATTAGAAAGATCAACAAGACACTATAAAACTACCCTATGTGTATAGCTATAAGACAATTATTGACAAAATAAAAATCTAAAACTTAAACTATAAGTACTACGTAAAAACAAGAACAAAAACAAATTATACCATAACCACGAGTCCACAAACCCCCAAAGGAATAATTATGCTTCCTTTAAAAGGGTGCATTCAAGTTCATGCTGATTTAGACAAGGGTAACGTCGGGATACCATTACCACGAGTCCACAAACCCCCAAAGGAATAATTATGCTTCCTTTAAAAGGGTTAATTCAAGTTCATGATGATTGAGATTTTATATAATGAATTGAATAAACCACTGCTTATGTTGCATAAGATTGGAGGAAGAGGTGAGTTTTCAGTGCCTTTTTGAAGGAATTCAGTGTTAGAGAACCACGAACGTTTGATGGAAGTGAGTTCCAGAGTTTGGGGGCAGCGTACATGAAACTTCGCTCCCCGTATGATACGGATTTAATCTTCGTTGGAATCACTAATGAAGTCGCTTCGTTCTTTGATCTTAAGTTTCGCTTTGGTTCGTAGACTTCAAGTAGGTTTTTAAGATATACAGGCGATTGTCCATTTAAGGCTTTGAAAGCATTGGTGAGTATTTTGAAGTGGATTCTTTTTTCTACTGGGAGCCAGTGTAATTCTTTTAGGATCGGTGTTATATGACTATAGCGGGATGTTCTTGTGATAACACGCGCCGCAGTGTTTTGAACATTTTGTAGTTTCTTGATAGCTGATGTTTGTGTTCCATACAGCAGTGCATTGCAATAGTCTAACCGAGATGTGACAAGTGAATTGACCAAGGATTTTGTGGCATTTGGTGTAAGATATTGCCTGATGTGACCTATTTGCCTAATCTGACCGAAACATGATCTACTTATAGCATTAATATGGTGTTCCATGTTCATTCTTGAATCAAACCAAGCACCGAGATTTCGAACGAATTGTGATGGTTTAATTGTCGAGTCCCCTACTTTAACAGTTAACCCTTCTACGAACTTGGCGTTGTTTTGACTTGAAAATACTATGACCTCGGTTTTGTCGGTGTTAAGTTTGAGCATATTTGTATTCATCCACGAGATGATATCTTGGAGGCACTTTTCAACTCGATTTAGTGTTTCATTTTGGGCTGCTCCATCGGTGGGTTCAAAGGAAAGGTAGAGCTGCGAGTCATCGGCGTAGAAGTGATGCCCGAGTCCATGTTTTTTGCAAATTTCCCCAACAGGTTTAGTATACATGGTATAAAATTTTGGACCTAACACAGATCCCTGGGGTACACTGAAGGTCAGCAGCACTGGTTCTGATACCTTGCCGTCAATGCTCACCGTTTGGAAGCGGTCAGATAGGTAGGAAGCTACCCACTGTAGTGGTTTTTCAGCAAATCCAAACAGTTGTTCGAGGCGGTTTAAAAGGGTTATGTGGTCGATGGTGTCGAAAGCGGCAGAGAGATCCAGCATAACAAAGACAGTGACCTTTTTCTTATCTAATGATTGTAGGACATCGTTTTGAACTTTTAACAAAGCTGTTTCTGTTGAGTGAAACTTCCTGTATGCAGACTGGTTTTCTTCATTTAAATTGTTTTCTGTCAAATGTTCATCTATTCTTTTACTGACAACTTTCTCCAATAATTTTGAAACATATGGCAGATTCGAAACCGGGCGATAGTTTTGTAGTGTTTCTTTGTCTAAGGTGGGCTTTTTTAATAAAGGTCTTATACGTGATGTTTTAAAGGATCTTGGCACACTTGCCGTTTCCATCGAAAGATTGATGATTTTTGTCAGTATTGGTAGCAGTTCAGTTTTGCATTCTTTCAGGAGCCAAGTTGGAATAGGGTCAAGCTCGCAAGATTTATTTGGGGATTGCATAATGATTTTTTCAACTTCTTCCTCAGTTGTCGGACGGAAATGTGTCAAACTGCATGTTTCTGCTGTTGGGTTATTATCATTACTCTGTTTTGAATTTGCATGAGATAGGGCATGTTCAGAAATATCTTTTCTGATACCTTTAACTTTATTTATGAAAAAATCATTGAAATCTTGTGCTAACTCATCGGATGCTTTGCCAGACGGGAGAGCTATTTCAGATGGGCCATCTAGTAAGTGTTTTGTGATTTTGTGCATGCTCTTTTGATCACGGCCACAGGATGTTACTTTATCTGAATAAAAATCTACGCGTGCTTTTTTCAACATTTTGTTCATTTTGGCGCAGTGGTTTCTATAAATTTCATGATCAATAGTGAGTCTCGATTTTAGCCATTTTCTTTCCAAATTTCGTTTGATATGTTTAGCTTCATGAAGCTCATCTGTGTACCACGGGCAAGTCGGCCGCAGGGTTATAGATTTTGTTCTTAGTGGAGCATGTTTGTCTACCAAAGCTGAAAGTTTTGTATCATAAGTTTGGACAAGGGTTTCAGGGTCATGTATATTTTCAAATTGTATTTCTGACTCTGTGATATCCTGTTTAAATTTTTCAATATTGATCTCTCGTAGTTTCCGAAAGGTTACAGTTTTTCTTACCGGAGCTGGTTTTGATGCTCTTGCATTGAAGATGACGGCATAGTGGTCTTTAGAAATGTTTCCTGAGCTGACTGAAAGTCCAGGATCGGTAACAACTACGTTGAATACCGTATCCACAGTGTCCCTGGTGATCACAACGTCCAGAGTGTGTCCTCGTACGTGTGTTGGCTCTTTTACATGCTGCATCATACCAAAAGAATGGAGTATGTTATTGAATTTTAGAGTATCTTTATCAGACGGATCGTCAAGGTGGAAATTTAGATCGCCGGTCAAAATGATGTTTTTATCTGTTGTTGCATATTTTGATAAAAACTGGGACCATTCTTCCTCTAAGAAAGTACTTGATTTCAAGCCATTGTTGTTTGATGGAGGTGGTCTGTAGATTACTGCCAATCGTAGAGAGTAGTCTTTAATCTTTACACTACAGTCCATGTGTTCAAAGGTAGTGAATTGTTTGTCTTTAGTTGAAGTCAGGACTTTTATTTCAATGCTAGTCTTGTGTATTAAAGCAACTCCGCCCCCACGGCGACCACTGGGACGAGGTACATGTTTTATTTGGTAGCCTTCAGATAAGAGCTCGGTAAAGCAGGTTTTATCTGTCGATGTGCCAAGCCAGGTTTCTGTTATGGCTACAAGATCAAACTCATTAGTTGATATAAAATGGTTGAGAGACAGGGTCTTGTTTTTTACAGATCTAGGATTTATGTTGCATATTTTGATGTTTTTCTGCCCGCTTACGACGATTTTAGCTTCAATTTTGACTTTTATAAGGTTATCATGAATGGTCGTCTTTAGGGCGGTTTGCTGAGGTTTTGCTGTATTTGTCAAGTTACTGGTTATTGTAGGAATTACTCTTGGTAGTAATTTAATATTCTCCAAGTGAACACCCTGGTTTATGTTATGATTTCGTTTCAGCTTATGTTTACCGCCCCGGGCGCCTCTGTATTTCAGAATACCGTATGATTTCAATAGTGTCAGAGTTTCATTGTCCGGTTTTATCAATTTTCTATCCACACCTGCACAATGCAGTAATTGATCTCTATTGTACTGAATGAACGACATAATCCCCTGATTTTTCGCTCACTAAAAGGTAACAATTTATGTACAACGTATAAAGTTATATACACAATATTTATGAGACTATTTGTATCGAATTAATTTACTAATTAAATTAAAAAAACTAACTACAAATAAGCAAATAGTACTTATATATAGCTATGTGTTCATGTAAGACTGTGACGAAAATCCAGATTCTACAAGTCCAAATAATCACTTAAATCCAACGTTTTATCAGAGCTAAATTTTTGCAGCCGACACTTGGCGCACTCGCTCTCGCTCAGTACGTACGAATGTAAAAAAAGTTTCATAAAGACGTTTGCAAACTTACGAATTCGTATGAATTTTCAGATCTTTTAAGTTGTCCATACTCTTAAAGTTGACATACAAAAGATCATTCAGTTTACACAGTATCTTTATTTGATAAAAAAAAAAAATCAAAAATAAATAGTTGTTTGCTAACATACACATGTATTATACGATTTATTTAACCTGGCCGTTATTAATTTTCGTCCATTTTTCGACATTGTCCGCTAAGAAAACGACGAAAAAGGAGGACACCAATAAAAACATTTGCTTCCCTCCAGGAGTTACAAATAAACAGCGAAAATACAATTTTCTCACATTATGATGGTGCAGTGGGAAAATGTATGGCTAGAACTGAACATAACAAATATTTTTATTCACTTAAGCATAGTATAGCTCATCGTGATAACAAATTCATATTATTAGAACAATGAACTAAGTATATATACAACTTGTATATGGAAATTAGTGGTAAGGGCAAAAAAACAAAGTACTTTCATTTCATAATTAACTGTACATGTTTACCGAAATCAGTGGTACTAGGCAAAAACAAATTTCATTCATTGTATAATAAACTGTACATAAATGACAAAAGTACACGTTTAAATACAATTATCTCTTTCTCAAAGGGACCTTTTCACAGATTTCGGCATGTATAGAAGTTTGTCATTAAATGCTTTAAATTTGTGCGACAAATTGCTCAATCTGTTTGATCAATCGGGACAAGTAAATCACTTTGTAAATGGCGTCTGCTGTGAAACGATTTAGAAGAATAAAGGTTGGGAGTGGTGTGGGATTTGGGTGATATGTAAACGTTCACCAATTTGCACAATTATTGAAATGACTGTATCACAACGGTTATGCGGATACTTTGATAACGGATGGCAATCCGATAACAGTGAACAACAAAAAGCCACGTGCGAGAGATGAGTTCTTCAGCTTTTTTGGTCTACTCATTTGGTTTTAAGATAGGAAGATTGTCTGGTCGATTAATGGCATAGCACTTCGTATTGCGAAGAAAGAAATTCACGGAAAAACGGTGGATTATATAAAAAAATACGATAAAATTCCATCGATAATCGGCAAGAAATAGATGATCAGTACATATTTCAACAGAATATAAATACTTGGAAATTAATCAAGAACGTGCTTACTATTCAAAATAAAAGATCAATATGTCCATTAATGTTACAACATGTTACATTTTAGTAAAACAACGTATTTGAAAAAAATCAAATGTTTAAAGAGTCGGATGCAAAATTGTAATGGGCACTTTGTTAACCGATCATCTCCATGACAATGGCACTTCGATTCCAGATTACTCGACACTTTTTACCAGATAAAACACTCTTTTTAGTGAATCAGAAATGCATAATTCGCTGTGGAATACTGTAATAGTAACCAGGCAATACAAAACTGTATGTACTGACGTAAATTAAAAAACGAATTACCGAAACATTTTCTTATCCCTTTTGAATAAGATTATGATTTTGTATAAATGTGAAAGATAAACGCAAAACTGATTCGATATGTCTGATGAGTACCGTTTATATGACCATATAAATATAATACATATTCGATAGATGATGATATCTGTTTGAACCAACGAATGGCATAGAAGTAATGTGCAGTATGGTACCAAACATTTAAGGTTTATTGCAAGGTACGATTTTCGAAACGCTTATGACTGTAGAACAATCCTTTTACTACAATCACCTTTTATTACCAACATATCAGCGACTGTAATTATCATACCACAATCTCGTAAACCTGATGATAAGTTGTACAGCATAAGACAGTTATAATATAAAAAACATGTGTTTTGTTTATTCGCATTATTTGCAAAACATTCGTTGTCAAAATACTATCGTCTTATAAATGCATACACGCAGAGAAATTAAGATCGAACAATGAGTATGTACAAAATATACAACTACAATAGCAACAATAAATGGAAAGAAAACAGCAATTAGTGCATAGGAAATAAACATTGACGGAAAGACAAAGACAGAAAGCTTGCGTTTAAAGCTTTTAACAATACAAGCTTCTGTTGTATAAGAAAGCAAAAATACGTCATCATAAAAGCATACCTTGGGACCATCCCGCCGTCAGAAAAAGCACAAGAACTGCTAATTTCAATATCATGGTCGAAAACACGGTTGACATAGAGTTAGCAAAGAGGTGAGGTGTATGCCAATATATACCACTATATTATAAAACACGTGGGATTAAATAGTTTCATCTGTCGACTATTTCAATAGCATTCCAGTTTACCTATTGATACAGTTCGTATACCCGTGGCGGGTTAATAGTTATTCGGTACATTTTACATCAGACATAGGGTTTGTTTAATAGACGTAATAATGAGACTTAAAGGGACCTTTTAACAGATTTCGGCGTGTATTGAAGTTTGTCATGAAATGCGTTAAATTTTAATAACTGTAAACATTAGGACTAAATAGCTCCAGTAAAAAAAACAAGAATAAAAATAAAGAAAAGAAGGAATCATCAACTGGGCTCGAACCACTGACCCTTGGAGTATAAGTCTAGCACTTAAACCACTCGACCGTCCGTGCTCATACAGCGAGTGGGTGTGTAAGTGAGAGTTTATTTACAGGGCACCGTTGATTCTTCATGAATACCTTATGTGCTGACCTGATCAGAACGAGTGGTGTATTTTATACAGTATATAAGCAATCCTCGTTATGTCAAAAAATATAACGATAACATCAGAACGCTCCAAATTATTTAATCGTTTGGCGTTTGTAACGGTTAATATTTTTCAGGTTTGTTAATCAAAACATGCATATAATGGATATTTTAGAGCATGGTAAATGTTCAGTATTACCGGTACTGTTTCCTCGCAAATATCATAAATAAAACGAACATTTGCAAATCTGAAACAATTGTTTTCCATTTTTGTCAATTTACCAAAAAAGTGAAGAGGTCCCTTTAAACCATATTTACAGGCTTTTGTTACCGATAATCTCTAAGGAAGTCTTGAAAACGAGATACCAAACTAGTTGTTATGACGTATTTGGACTTTCTAAATTATAACTAGATATATAACGAAAATAATAATGCGTGGGAAAGCGATAATTAACGCGCGGCAACGACAAGATAATTAAATAAATAAAAATACCCGCAGTTTGAGTTACAAAATCGTTATTTTATACATCTATTGGACAAAATGATACAGTAAAAATGAGGTTTTTCAATGATTTCTTTTTAGTATTTCATGCTTTTAGTATGTAAAAAGCAACATTCAAATATAAACCTCGTGTTTTAAAATTACTTCTGCCAGTTCTTGTTCGTGTTTTGTTTGGTAAGTAAGCCAACGGTGTATTTTATTTCTTGAGGCCACTGGTTAAATAAATAATTGGAAACATGACCGTTGTATACAAAAGTAATGTACCTTCGTAAAGCCTATTAATTAAAATGTCGAAATGCTTTAACGGCGGCCATCTTTGACGCCATCTTGGATTTTTCAAAACAGGTGAATAACAATATTTCCATTAAAATAAAATCTAAAGTTTTCTTTTAATTTATTTAAATGCTTCACTTCAAGACTTGAGCAGCCATAAGTGCAACGAGAGACAAGAATATATGCGCTTTTTCAGATTGTAGTGCTGTTATGATACAAACTGTGGTCGATAACTTTGACGCCGACATTTCGTCCCAGGACGTAAAAGTATCTACACACTCAGTGGCAATGTTGATGACGAAATCATGGATCTTCTATCTCTACACAAGACATTGATGTTAGCGAAATCAAACAACGAACAACAAAATCGGATATGGCCAAGCCGATAGAGTATGATATTGATATTGAGCGATTTCAAGGACCGAAGAAACCCCAGATGCCAGTAGAAAGGGCACAAAAACAGGGCTGTCAATGAAAGTTCTGGCCAAAATGGTGTCCGCAAACCATGCAACGCAAACTGACTTTGGTTTCTTCAAGATACACTTACCTCATAGTCATGTCCTGAATAAAACTGATATAACTAGAGCTTTGTCACAGACGTGACGTATATGACACAGAATAGTTTGCATGCTGTCTTCACAAAACAAGAGAAGCTAATTTATGGCGATTTTTAAGAATTATTATGCCATTATCATGTATGGCCATTTTGACCTTTGAACGCTTGAATTCTTTCGCATAACACGCCGTCAAATGACTGTGAACAAAATTAATTTACAGAGTCATTTTAAAATTTCACAATGAATGACATAGTCATGGCCCGGACAAGCTCATTAATGGCCATTTTTGACCTTTGAACTCTTGAATTCTTTCGCATGACACGCCGTCCAATGACTGTGAACAAAATAAATGTACAGAGTCATTTTATNGAGATATATCGACGTAATTCTTTCGCATGACACACCGTCCAATGATGGTGAACAAATGTGACAAATGATTTTAAAATCTCACAATGAACGACATAGTTATGGCCCGGACAAGCTCATTTATGGCCATTTTTGACCTTTTAACTCAAAGTGTGACCTTGACCTTGGATATATCAATGTATTTCTTTCGCATGACACACCGTCCAATGATGGTGAACAAATGTACCAATTAATTTTAAAATGTTTGATTTAGTCAGTATTTCTTATAATGATGCATGTTCAAGCAGAAAGAGAAGGGGATTGGCCACTGCACTTGGAATCAGTTTAGCTCATGTTAACATACTCCTTTGATTTTGCACACCCAATGTACGCGAAATACGGCCTCTATTAATTAAGGTCAATGGAGAAAATGCCTGAAAGTGCACAAAACAAGTTCTTAAAGGATGAGCATGGCACAGGGTATGGAATTCCATATTGAGCGACATGTTCATAGAAACAACTTTTAATGAGATATGACCATGGTAAGAATGGGTATGGAATGCCATATGGAGCGTCATGTTCATATAAACAACTTTTTATGAGATATGACCATGGTAAGAATGGGTATGGAATGCCATATGGAGCGTCATGTTCATATAAAAAACTGTTTATGAGATATGGCCATTGTAAGAAGGGCGTATAGGTTCAAAACTTAAACCCGGAACTCAAAAGGTTTGGAGGTTGAGCCTGCATTTTTGTCGCAGGATGGAATAATATCTGAGAGCAATCAGCAGTACCTATTAAGTGAACACTGATGAACAACACAAAGAAGAAAAAGCGGGGGAGGATTAATGCGGATGTTAAGGATAAAGCAAGTATTCGTAAAACATTGACAGAAAGTATTGGTCCGTTGGATCCGAACAAGCATCCGCCCAGTCTAGTGAACATTGCCACTGGAACAATGGCACCGACGTCTGATGTTGATCAAGCAAAAGATATTGTTAAAACCCAAATGATAGAATTTGAAAACTCATGGCCGGACAATGTGTATGGGTCAATATCTAAAAAGGTTGAAACCCAGGTTGTATCTAGAAAGCACATTAGGGTTGCAGACACCAAATTGGATGACATCAATCTTATTTATTCAAGAGTGATTGGCAAACAAGCTAGTTCGAGGGGAGTTGACATTAACTATTTACTAAGCCATGAGTTGGCTCCAGTACCCACTGCTATGTTTAATGAAACAGGGAACTCAAAACAACAAAAAACTAGGGATGGGACCGAATATCCGAATATTCGAACATTCGAAAATCGGCCGAATATTTGAATCCAAAATTCATATTCAAATGTTCTATTTTTATGCAAAGATACTTCCAAAAAAGTTAAAAGTACATGTATAAAGTCGCAGTTTTGGTTTATATTATAATCATTGTCTTGAAAACAGCTGCCATCGATGAACGAGATGACAATTGGCAAACGGTAGGGTATAAGAAGAAGGACCAATCGTCAATTTACTCTCAATTCAGAGTTATGCAATATTTACAAACTCTTTTCTGAAAATCAGACGAAAATGAAAGTAAAGTTATGTCAAACATTAACGTATATTGATAAACATTTAAAAATCTGTGTTTTGACAGGTTTTTTAACTTCAAGGTGGTACATGGGGTGGAATCATTGCGACCATAACGCTCGTGTTATGTGCTTAAAATGTCGCAATGCAGCTTCCGTTGTGATGGCAATTTAAAAAAAGGAAGCAAACGGTGAGTATGATTTAGTTGTTTACACTTCCCGAAGACACACAGACCTTAATTTCAAAAACCGAAGAATGCTATTCGATACGAATATTAATATTGTTTACTATTCTGGCGAAATGCGTGAGAAAAATCCGATATCCTAACCTCAAGAACTTTACAAAGGTTATGTCAAACATTAACGTATATTAATAAACATTTAAAAATCTGTGTTTTGACAGGTTTTTTAACCTCAGCGGTCAATTGTATTAACAGTTGTTAATATTAAATGTAGTAACTTGATTACCGCAGTTATTTACATGGTTATGTTACCGCCATATATTTGTACTTGTATAAACGATGGTTAATTCGTTGTAACCTAACCATTGAAATGTGTTAACTTACCACAGTAAAATTACCAACAATGCAACCCTGAAAGTGACGTCGTTTTCACGCAATTTGTGAGACGAACATTGTCCAATATGGCCTCTGACTCTGTCACACAAGAAATAAGCGAAAAACGGGATAAAACCTGCAGTGACAAAGAGGCTGACTTTTTAAGAACTTAATGAAAGAAAATCTTCATAAACCCAAAGCAAACCAAAGCGACCACTCGTTACCTATTAAGTAATGGACACCATGCTCGTTGTAGTCAGAAACTTGGTACAAGACATTATTTAAAGCCCCATTAACACTCAAAATCAACATATTTCGTAAAATATTTCGAAAATAAAGTTAACCCATAAAAAAATCAGTGTTCTTCAAAAACAACAGCCAAAATTTGAACGCTAGATGTGGTCTGGTAACATAGATTTAACAAAACACACTGTTACCAGACCACATCTAGCGTTGAAATGTTGGATATTATATAAGGAAAACTGGTTTTGTATGGGATAACTTTATTTTACGAAATAATTTAAGAAATATTCAATGATTTTGAGTTTAAATGGGGCTTTAAAAGGATCTGTCTGGTTATGATGTTTACGCATTAAAACGCAAAACTCGTGATGATATAACTATTTTGGTTAATCGACATTAGAGACACTGTAAGTCACATGGACCGATGTATGGTGCAATATAGCAATACAACAAAACGAACACATAATTTTTAATATATGTTGTCACATGATCGAATCCATGGTAAATACAGTTTCATGCAACTGCAGTGCACGTTTTGCAGCAATAAAACGAAAATTAAACATGTTTTTTTTACATAATTTCACGAAATTTATTATCGAATCCCGGCTTTATAAAGTTTTAAGCAATTAAAATGTGCGTTTTTCAACACTGCGTTTTGCAAGATAGATTCTATATTTGAAACTGAAATGAGTAAATCACACAAAAAATAATTCTTTGGAACGTAAGCACTTGCATTGAACATCAAATTAACTGCAGTTTGTATTTTAGTAGCTAATATGTATTTAATGTTCATGCCATTAAGCATTTAATATTGGGGACTTAAAATGATAACTTCATTCGTTTCAAGTTACCGAATAAATATACGTACCATCACTAAAATTATGTTTCAATTAAGCTTCATTTTATTTAATTATTGCATAGTTCATTAAGTCTACTTATTGTTTTGTTTATTTAGCTTACTGTACCTTAAATATAATCAAGAGTACAAAAAGAAAACATTGTTTCAGCTTTGCAAATGCTGATATTTTTTTCTCGCGATTGGTTCACCTCACTTACCTCATAGTCATGTCCTGAATAAAACTGATATAACTAGAGCGTTGTCACAGACGTGACGTATACCCCAAAATGCTGCATTGACACAGAATAGTTTGAATGCTGTCTTCACAAAACAAGAGAAACTAATTTATGGCGATTTTTAAGAATTATTATGCCATTATCATTTATGGTCATTTTGACCTTTGAACTCTTGAATTCTTTCGCAGAACACGCCGTCAAATGACTGTGAACAAAATAAATGTACAGAGTCATTTTAAAATCTCACAATGAATGACAAAGTTATGGCCCGGACAAGCTCATTTATGGCCATTTTTGACCTTTGAACTCAAAGTGTGACCTTGACGTTGCAGATATCGACATATTCTTTTAGCATGACACACCGTCCAATGATGGTGAACAAATGTGCCGAATGATTTT
>VMBQ01005355.1:0-45358 GCA_007657795.1 Dreissena rostriformis | reverse complement strand
TTCAATCATATGTCTTTCTGAAACATATCGCTTACAATCTATAGGCTGGTGTATTAACATATAGGCTGGTATCAGAGCTCTAGATAAGGATTTAGTCTAAAGGGTATTTTACCCCCTGATATTATTGTTAAAGGGTATTTTACTCCTTAGTTTCAGCCATAAAGGGTATTTAGGAATATTGAGGGGTATTTTTGTTTTCCATAGAGAACTGACATAGTACATGACGTGTTTTATCTAGAAATATATTTATTATTTGTTATTAATTAATGCAAACAAAATAAATTTTAAATGATGATACATATTCAACTTACATGTGTTGTATCTCTGTCTTGATTGGTTCATGTAGTACAATTAAACTAAGTTATGGCACTGCTTGTGCAATTGAAAATAAAGTCACACTGCCTGTGGTTTATGTAAGTTAACTTAAAACATCTAAAACGTTATAACTTGAACTTGTTCTTTTTATAGTCACTCATCTGAACTTGTCTTCACTTTCTTGGCCCGGGGCTTATAACCCTGAAACAATCTTTTCTTTCTCCTCTTTTTATCTTTCAGCCAGACCAGTAATGCATAAGATGGGTCATATGATCCCACAGGGACCTGGTAAATGTTCGTGGCAATCAGCATTTCAAGATTCTACTTATGGCAGAGTGCTTTTGTTGAAAGATCTTTGTAGCAACCCATTATCATCCCATTCAATCTTGGCCGGTTACGCACTTTAATCGATTATAAATACGTACCGAGATTTGCATTGCGTAATGTTACGTACATGGGCCGATTTTTAAAGCGTTTTTTTTATTTTTTTCAATGCGTAAATACGCAGATACGCATCTTATCTAGAGCTCTGGATCCGGTAATGGTAACTTGACTGTACATGTGTATTTACATTAGAACATCACAATTCACTGTATGCTAGACGAATCATAGCATGAGCTAAACTAGTACAAATACTACTTTATGACGGTTGAATTATACGTATTATGGTTTAAATGATATAACATGTGATTTATGACATTACACCGGTGTATTATCATAACACAAATCATACCGTTGATGAAGTTGCTGTTACTGTACACAAAGATTATATAACAATTGTCAGGATTAAGTCAATGATTCATGTTATAATTTACTCTGCAAATGTTTTTTACACAATCATTTAATCAGACACTTATTAAACAACACGTCATTGCTGCTAAGTTGTGTTATTGGTACATATGCATTATTCTTATGCAAAATTTGGATATGATCTTGGTTTTAGGAGCAATTTTTGAGCAGCCATCTTGATTCTGGCAGCAATTTTGGACGACCTCATCATTTTTTTAATATGACCTAAGTTTGCACTTCTTTATTAATATTTAATATGTATACCAATATCAAAATGACATTATAATAATAAAATAATGCATTTCTATATGTTTAACCAAATAAGACTAAAAATGGCAGTTATCTTGAATTTTTCAAAACCCTCAAGGAAACCAGCCTGGCATCATTTCATGATTTGGAATCCTCATCAGAAACATGTCCCATAACAAAAAAAACAAACAAAAAACACTTAAACATTCACTTTACCAGGGGTGTGATTTAAGAACCACCTCAGGGGAGGAAAATGCCCTAATCCCTTACAGGGTTCAACTAAACTCTTCAATTGTATATAGTTTAAGCAAAATTAATAACTATTTGTAAAATTAGTTTGACATTGAAAAGGAGGATATCAGCTGAAAGGAGGAAAAATCACACCCCTTTTTACAAATCAATACCGGGTCTAGTGAAAAATGGCCACTTTTAAACGTTCAGACAATACTTGTTTTTTTTTTAGTGTAATGGTAATAGAATGAAGTTAACAGTTAAAGCGCCGGGTACTTTGTTGTGTCAACTCCAAAGATGCGTAGCCGTAGCCAATGAATGAGCCGAATGTCATAATTGTATTACAGAATAATGAGAATATGAGTTATGATTTAATGTGTTCATGGATCAAACGCCTGTGCATTACAACAGGGGTCAGGCCTACAAAGCTCTACAATTAAATAATAAATTAAAACTTTTTAAGTTAAAACAAATATGTTCCCTCTAAAAATGTAAATCTTAAAAAAAATCTTCATTCTTTACCAAAATATTTCCATTCAAAATGAACTTAAATAAACCATGTTTATAAAAGCTTTTGGAGTGGGAAATATTTTAGTTCACATGTTTATGGATGTACTTATACTTTTTCTAAAGACAATAAATGGGAATCCTGGATAAAAAACATCAATACCATGAGCACTTTGATACATAGGCATACTGTACATTCATAAAAAATGTTATACTTTAAACATAAATCATGAATAACTTGAACAGTTCATGGAACCTATTTGAAAGGGAAAGACAAGGACTGACTTAATTTGTTAATCAAGCGCACACAAATCAGAATCAATACTATTATACTACATAGTTAACTCTGGCACACAAATAGTTTCCTTAACAATATGTAAAAATATTCTCCTTTAAATAAGATTGTTATTTTAATGCAAGAATCAAATAGCTACTTTTTTGTGCTTCCGTAAGCAATATATGATTTTATTATACATGGGCTTTA
This sequence comes from Dreissena rostriformis, assembly GCA_007657795.1. Taxonomy (NCBI): domain Eukaryota; kingdom Metazoa; phylum Mollusca; class Bivalvia; order Myida; family Dreissenidae; genus Dreissena; species Dreissena rostriformis. The sequence goes on along the minus strand of VMBQ01005355.1, from coordinate 42,783 downwards.
CGCTGCCTCAAAATTTTCTTCACCACAATTTACTACAGAAAAGTCTTAACATTTTGGTTGTTCTATATGGTTTTATTCAAAAGTTATAGCCAAATATTTTTTTGTCATCAAACTTTGCAGATTTGTAGTTGTTTGTTTATTTGGCAAATGGCAGAGAAAGCTTGTAAACAAGAAGTAACAATAACTCAAACTACCCCAAAAATGTTCTCAAAACTTCACTCAAATAAAATAAATGATACAGAATAAATACAAAAATTATTTAATGTAAGAAAAGCACAATTAATGTATCAATAACTGTAATATTACATTGATATCATTAATTGAAGAAATACAGCTGTGAAGCCTCCGATTCAGTATCAGTAATTTAATTTAAAAACATAATTCATGACTTATTTCATTGTTAGCAATTTATTGAAATCCCTGAGGTTGTCATGATATGTAGTCAATAAGCTACAAACAACATATTGAGTCATACATGTAGTTAACAAGATTACTTTAAATAATAATATGCAGTTCAAGATTTATTTATCAAATACTTATTCAGCTGTCTTTTCCGTATGGACCAGCCATACTCAGACTCAGGGGTATCTGGTGCCAGTATTGTCTGCGCTTTTGTCAGCAATTTTTGGGATTGCAAAAACAGCAACCTGTCAGATCGACGCACGTTCGGAGATTTCGTTCCCTCTTCACTTGTTTCAGATATAAAGGCATCTGAGTCTGTAATAGTGTGCCTTGCATCAGTACGCCCAGTGCGTTCTGTTTCCATGATGTTTGCTTTTGTCACAGTTGACGGTATGCAAATAGAAGAGGAAAGCGGAATGTTTTCACTGAATAATCTTTTAACTGGAGCACCAGACTTTTCTTGCCTCTGATCGCTAACTGCAATCCCATTATCTGTAGTTCTTAATACGGTATCAATATTTTCTGTGGAATGCTTGTTTGCATGTTTACATTCGGCACTTTTGGTCCTACATCTAGTATGTATTGTTGTCTTTGCAGCAGGCCAGTTTATTTCTGGGCTGTCATTGGTAATGTCATTTGCACTTGCTTTCAGAATTTCACTTTCAGAAGCAGGGCTTTTATGATCATCTATTGTCACTTCTACATCTTCTATCACACTCTGAACAGCTGTCCTGTCAGCAAGAAATTTCAGTGACCGGTACTTCCTTAGTCTATTCACCGTCTGGTTATGTAAAATGTTTTCCTTGTTGCATGGTTGAAGGCCTGATACCAGCGGAACTTTATGGCCATGGGAAGCTATGCTGTGGCGGCGGCGTCTAGTATGACGTCTCCCACATTCACTTGTACTGGCAGCAGAGTATCGAAACTGAGGGGAGACCTAAAACAAAACACAAACAATTTAAGAACTGTTAAGAAGAGGTCAAATATTTTACGATAACCAAAACAAAACATAAACAAGAAACCGTCGGAGACGGGTGATGCTCCCCAAATGTTTTCTTTGTCATAATATTGCACTATNCACTCTGAACAGCTGTCCTGTCAGCAAGAAATTTCAGTGACCGGTACTTCCTTAGTCTATTCACCGTCTGGTTATGTAAAATGTTTTCCTTGTTGCATGGTTGAAGGCCTGATACCAGCGGAACTTTATGGCCATGGGAAGCTATGCTGTGGCGGCGGCGTCTAGTATGACGTCTCCCACATTCGCTTGTACTGGCAGCAGAGTATCGAAACTGAGGGGAGACCTTAAACAAAACACAAAAAATTTAAGAACTGTTAAGAAGAGGTCAAATATTTTACGATAACCAAAACAAAACATAAAAAATATGAAAGCAATATAAACACAACAAATATTCATGTTTCTTTAATTTTTAAAATATTATTTTGTACACATATTGTGTATTCAATTGTTTGGTCACATAAACTATACTAATATTGTGCCTGATACATTTACTGTACTTTTTAATATTGAAGATTTTTTTTTAACATTTGGCAGAGGAATGAAACATCCAGAGGTAAAATCCTTTTTATGGCGAGAATGGCATGGTTTTGAAACGGGGGAAGACATCTGACTTATATGGGCCCCTAAGTGTGATATTGTCTTATACATGTTTATTCCTATTTTATAAATCTCAAAATCTCAATAACTCCTAAAACAAGAGATGCGTTTGTCAGAAACACAATGCCCCCTACTGCGCCGGTTTGAAAATATTATTTTTTTCATATTTTGTTTTAACCTTTGACCTTGAAGGATAAATGACCATTCACCACTCAAAATGTGCTGCTCCATGATATACACATGCATGCCAAATATGAAGTTGCTAATTTCAATAATGCAAAAGGTATGACCAATGTTAAAGTTTTTGGACAGACGGACGGACAGATGGACAGACTGACAGTTCAACTGCTATATGCCACCCTAACGGGGGCATAAAAACTCAAATCCTCAAATTAAAGATGTTCTGAAACATTCAGCATATATAGTAATTACCAAGTTCGACCAACATTTCAGCTGCAATTCCCATTTGCTAATAAATGTTCACACTGCCCGTCATGTTACTATTTATTATCAATTTAATCATTTAATTTCGTAAATTCGTATCAAATGAAAATTACTGAGTTACTGACAATAACTAATAAAAGTTTACCAATAACTCTTTAACATTTTTAAACAACAAATGTTCCTGACTACAACAACACATGTCTTCATATAGATATTAGTCAGACTCAAAGATGTTTATTAGGTAGAAAAGTTCAATCACTGACATATTACTGTCTGGATTTGAATGTACATGCAGCGATTTTTTTGCCCAATTAGGAAAAGTACCGGTACCAGCCCAGTTGGGAAAAATGTGCGCGAAAAACCCTGACATTGTGAAGTCTTCATATTTGGAAATTGGTGTATTAGATTCTTTGCTCCCAAATACTTTAAAATTGAAAACTTAGTGTTGTTAAGTTGTCAATATTATATTTACTTAGGTTCAAGCCATAGAGCTGCATAGAGAAACTAAATGTTACATCATATATATATATATATTTTGGGGAAACCTTCAATAGGGAATGTTTTGGACAGCAATTGGGAAATTTGAATTTTTTTTCTAATTGGGAAAGTGATATTTTCTGGTACATAATAAAGAAGGAAAAAAATCACTGACATGTATGCTAATAGTAAACAGTCTAAACAGTCATATAAATATAAATCCCACAGCTGTGTGAGTAAAGATACTTGTAAATGCAGCTAGAATGTTTGTATCACATAATTCAGTTATCAAACAAGTAACTTATATACTTATTATTTATTAATTACATAACCATACTCATACAAGGCCACTATGTAACAGGAGTAACTAAAGAAGGGACAGAAGTTTCGCGTACCCAGGAGAGATGTTGTAAGTTCTCCACTGGTACAGTGTCAGCAGTAGGCGGATGCCTGGCACACAACACAGGCGTGGGCACATTGCGCTGTATGTGAACTGGGGATTCAATGAACAGCAGCGATGGTTTCTTTTCAAGTATGGAGGCTTTCTTCTTTCTGGGCATGCTTTAGACTACAGAATAAACATAAACATATGAGCCTCGCTCTGTGAAAAAGGGGTTTTATACATGTGCGTAATGTGTTGTCCCATATAAGCCTTTGCAGTCCGCACAGGCCAATCAGGGACCACACTTTCCGCCTTCTTCATCAAGAAGAGTCTTCCTTTAAACAAAAAATATAATTAAAGCGGAAAGTGTCGTCCCTGATTAGCCTGTGCGAACTGCACAGGCTAATCTGGGACAACACTTTACTCACATGCATTAATTTTTTATATTTAACCCCTTTTTCACAGAGCAAGGTTTATGTAATAACTAAAAACATTCGGACGATTCTTAGATTTGTGTGGCATATATATAGCATACATCATGTTTCAAGCCCTACCAAGTATCCAATTAAGCAACAGTTTCAAATAAAACAATGAGATCTTACACTTATTGAACAACCACTCTCAATTGGTGTGATCATGTTTGGCGGAGACTGTTATATGAAATAAAACAAGACATCAATCTGGAATGGTTAACCAGGTCACATGTATATAAACATTATTGAAAAGTGTAACTGATAACTATCTTTCAGACTGAGGTAAAACAATAGATGTGTTTATCAGAAACACAATGCCCCCTACTGCGCCGCTTTGAAAATATATATATAATTTTTTTTGGCCTTTGACCTATAAGGATGACCTTGACCTTTCACCACTCAAAATGTGAAGCTCCATGAGAAACGCATGCATGACAAATATCAAGTTGCTATGATCAATATTGCAAAAGTTATGACCATTTTTTGGAAACCTAAACGCAAGTGTGGCGGAATTTCAGAAGGACAGACAGACAGACGGAGGGGGCAATCACTATATGCCAACCTACCGTGGGCATAAACACTTTCTTTGAACGGTAATTTACTCAGAAATATCAAGCTTTCCAGGCCTGCAAATATTACCTTATCAAAAGAAGCTTAATATGTGCGTAGCGCCAACATTTTTTGCTTGTGTGGAAAAATTAATAAACTTGTCAATGAAAATAACAGAAAGCCATATACTGCTGTGACCATGGGATTTATGTAATATTGCAAGGTATCATAGTACATTTTTAAGCACATATGTTATGTAAGCATTCAATTCAATCTATTTAATGTGAATATTTATTGAAGAACATTGTTTGTTATGCATATATAAATGGTCAAGACATTTTCATCAATATATAATGGGTTATAAAAAAAATAAAAATGCATACACATTGTTTATTTTTGTGTCTATTCTTAATAGAAACACAAGTAATATCATATGCCCATCAAAATCTCAGTCGACAGTAAATATGCAGTTTTTTCAGACAGTGCCACAGGTCATGGCTGTGAGCAATTTTCTTAATATGCTTTTACCCCCAAGTAAGATTAATCAATAAAACTTATTGTTTAATGGTAAAGAAATTACTCTTTCATTTAAAAACATTTCAGTTATATGTGGTTCTTTTAATAACCATTCAATTATAATGAAAGGAGTGTTATCAATGAATCTCTGTTGGTGATTATGTTTCAAAAACTGAAAGCTCACCGAGAACCTATTTTTAGAAATCAATGACCTATGTATTGCTCGTTAGTTACCTTGTGTCATTCACGTTTCGCTAAATATGGAGTTACATGTAAACATGGTAAGTGACAAGAGTTAAATTTTCTCTTTCCATTCTCTTTTGATCTAGCAACAACAGTTTTTGTAACGTAAGATGAACATCACAATTAATTAACACATAACTACTTTGATATAATTTGCAAATTATTATCAGTTCAATACAGGCTCTTAGATAATAGTTATTTAAATAAAGTTCGCGCCATGTCAACCTAATTTTCATGTTTAGACATATTTTTAATTTTGTTGGAGGCTGCCATTTGTAAACAGCGGTATTTTTGTTAAACTATTTTTGATTGGAGAAAATTAAATAAACAACCAATAGACGGTATCGTAGCAAAAGATCCTGCATATCTCGTTTCTTTCGAGTTCACGCGAGATATTTTGGTACAATTTCATTGGCTTGTGGCAAACGAGGGTTCGAAATTTAAAAATGGTTGACAGCTTGTTGAAACATGCAGAAAATTTTCCGGTTTTTGGTTGCGTGAACAGTCAAAATTAATTATATGGTAAAAACTCGTTCCATCTTGTTTTACTTTACGATTTGTAACATGTACACATGTCCGGTCCTGTCAACTGTCAATAATATCCGCAAGGGGAGTTAGAACTTAGGCAGTAACCACTGTATTACTCAACACGATAGATAGATAGATAGAATGTGCCCTGAACTTAAGAATCATATTTCCTTTTAAAGAAACATGCCTGTGTTTTATGCTCCCCGAAAATTTTCTGGGAGCATATAGTTGCCAGTTTGTCCTTCCTTCGTCACACTTTTGTTACAGTTTCTCATAGCGTCTTCAATATTGTACTGGTTTCTTACATATTTGGCATAAAGTCCAACTTGTTGACGCTCTCAAATATTAAGCTACTTTTTATATGGGTAATGTTTGGAGCGTACAACGGGGGAAGGACTAAAACAATGGTGGACAGTTTTCCTTCTTTGTCTATATTGTTGCGCAAGGATTTTGTGCGCAACATTCAAGCCCCGATATCAGACAGTTAATATCAACGGATTGCAATAATATTTACATACCTGTGTAGATAATTTGTTTCTCGATAATGTTCCGTAAGAATTGTTAATAACACTTTCAATTTTGCACGCCTGAGCAATTTAAATCAACCCACTATTCACATTTTCAATTTCTATCGCTTTGCTAGTTGTATACCGCAGGAAGATTTGAATCGATAACACAGCCTATTACAACGTAATGCCTTCTTCTGATTGGTTGATATTTAAATGTTTTATAACATGGCGAGAGGTCAGTGATTGTATTGCGATTTAAGCAGAGGTTTAACTGAAACAAATTATGCCTTTTAACTTCAATTCGACGATATTTGAGGTAAAAATCGACTTCTTAACTAAAACTTTATGAGTTGGTAATGTTACTTTGCAATTTTAAGCATATTGATGAAAATTTAAACTTTCTGGTTTCCACCACGTAACTGGTCCTTGGGCAATAAGACGTTCCAAAGAATTTAGCCCATATAAAAAGTATCTCTAAATTCTTGGCAAGGTCTTATAAATAAGACTAATTTGGCATGTAGGTACCTTGCATAGAATTCCACCTGTTGATGAGGTCACTGGGGTCAAGGTCACCAAGGCTTATAATAGATTTTCTCAAGGTCACACTTTGTTTACAGTTTCTCCTAACGCCTTCAATAATTGACCGATCTCTTATAGATCTATATTTTGCAAGTAGGTGCCTTGCATGGACCTCTTCCTTTTGATGAGGTTTTCACTGGGGTCAAGGTCACATATGCCAATTATAGATTTTCTCAAGGTCACCCTTTTTCCCACACAATTAACCCATATATCGACAAAGCATCATCGGGGAGCATCCATCAGTTTTACTGATATCCTTTTTTTTTTATGCCCCCGAAGGTGGGCATATAGTGATCGCACTGTCCTTCTGTCTGTTTGTCCGTCTGTCTGTCTGAAATTCCGTCACACTTTGCGTTTAGGTTTTGAAAAATGTGGAAAAACACTTTGCGTTTAGGTTTAGAAAATTGTGGAAAAAGGGGGCATATGTCATCTATGGTGACATGCCTTGTTCATACATTTTATGAAACCAATACATTTGTTATATTGCAAGTTTAAATAAAAGCGCATGTACGTCCTAGCTATAGTTTAAGATATCCCCATCCACAAGAGACATGGCTTTATTGACTTGAAAAAATGAGACTGAGTTTATAAACTGTATTTAGACAATTCAATCTTAAAAAAAACTTGATGCTTCCAATATGAGAGAGGTTTAAAGTATTGCAACTCCCAACTCTGGGGTGGATCTCACTTAAACCTAAACTGAATTACCTTAAAGCAAGTAGCTATAAACAATCTTAGTAAATTTATAGTAATATTGTTTTTATGCCNCCGAAAACTTTAACGTTGGTCATAACTTTTGCAATATTGAAGATAGCAACTTGATATTTGGTATGCATGTGTATCTCATGAAGCTGCACATTTTGAGTGGTAAAAGTTCAAGGTCAAGGTCATCCTTCAAGGTCAAAGGTCAAAAAACAAAATCAAGGGAAGTAATTAGCTTTAAAAAGGGAGATAATTTCTAAACCTGCCAAAAGATATATTGAAATTTTATATATGAAACCATACAACTGAAGCATAATCAAAATGACATTTTATGGTCAAGCCAAGCATTTTGAGCATACATGAATCTTAGGTACTTTAAGGTTACCTGTGAATCTTCAGTCATGGTACTGGTAGGGGCTTATAATTATTTGCTACTAAAAATAGAGATTTTTAAAGAACAATTATTTTCAAGGGAAGTAATTCATATAATTATAAATCTCAGATTATATATTTCCTTACCAAGAATTTAAGTTCTTTTCACAGTTACTTTACAGATTTTGTATTTTGTTTATTTATAACTTAAATGATTGATTTGTCAAAGTTTTTTTTTTAATGATATTACTATCATTTCTTTCCTGTACTAATTAGTGAATGGTAGGTTTCATTACTTACCTGTGGACTTATGTCCATAGATACATGATGAACTGTGGCTATGATCTCTTTGATTAAACCACAGGCCTTGGTAGTCAGCGATGTCTGCCTTGGTCATTTCTGATTGCCCACCTCCCGTCCATCCGAAAACTTTAACATCGGCCATAACTTTTGCAATATAGAAGATAGCAACTTGATGTTTGGCATGCATGTGTATCTCATGGAGCTGCACATTTTGAATGCTGAAAGGTCAAGCTCATCCTTCGAGGTCAAAAAACAAAATCCAAGGGAAGTAATAAGCTTTAAAGGGAGATGATTTCTATACCTGCCTAATGATAAATAACATTGTATTTCAAAGGGGCGCAGTAGGGGGCATTGTGTTTCTGACGAACACATCTCTTGTTTTTCTCCTATTTTAATTAGATCCCTTCCCACAAGCCTTATGAAAAAACTCTTTAACATATTTCTGATAAACATTGATATGAAATCGAGGGAGATTAAAATTCCAAATTTATGATGCCAGAAAATGTTGCAATCATTATAAACTTGACTGACTCGCTACCTACTTTGGAAAATCACTTTCCCCCCAGATTTTCAACCCAGTACTGGCAAGCTGGCATCCGCTTTAAAAGTGAGCCCTCATAAATCTCGAGAAGCCATGCATGAATAAATAATTTCTTAATATTCTAAATGAACAACAGCACTTCCAGTGGCAAATTGCAATCAATGTCTTCCATGTGGGTAATCATTAATGAGAGTTCAAACTAAAACAATAAAACAATCTGAGATTAAAATAATTAAGAGGAGGGCTTGCCCAGGTCTTCAAAACTTGTGGTATTACCGTATAATGTCTGTGTTATGTAAATGTTGTAAAACAAGAAGTCGGTATTTGTATATACTATATAAGGCTGCATTATATTTTGAATTGTTTATTTTTGTAATCATATATTGTAGACACTAGATGAGTTGGAGCTGAAACATGCATGAACCCAACAAGGAAAAGTCATGTAATAAACCTTCAAAGACATTTTGTGGGACAGCAGAATCTTTTATGCCCCATGGACAAGTACAGAAAATATCCCAGGATGGTAGTAAAAGTACATATATGATAATCCTTAGAAAGGATTGCATGAGCTCAAATTTATCAGATATAAAATCAGGATCAGGACAAGGTGCTAGCTCTTTTCTGGATTATGGCGCAACAGTATTTGAGGAGCCAAGAAAATCCAAGCCTAAAGTTTGTGACCGTGAAATCGATTCACCAGCCAATAGTGAAATTCTGCTGAGTAGGAGAAAGCCATGTCACAAGCCAGAGGATGTTAAGTTAAATTTGTCTAACATTGATGATGAAGAGTATGACAGTCATCAGAGTGCTAGCAGTGTATTTCTTCAACAAGAGTCTGGCTATTTTGACCAGGATTCTGCAATAGAGATTGATTTTAGGAATAATAATTCTGCGTGTGTCAGCGACAAACGTGCAATGAATACCTATTACTTGAAATCCCCAGTGTCTGCTCAACAGACCAGGAAGTCAGCAGTGGAGCAACATTCGTTTCCATTGACTTCACAAGATATTGGCTCTGTGCGGCCAACAACTAGTGACAGACAATCCACTGCCAGGAAAATTGTTCTTGTTACTCCGACATCAGCTGACGGTGTAAATAAAAGTGTTCTAAAAAAGTCAGTGGCCTACACCCATGATGCTGTGCCAGTGATTGACAAGTCATCCAACCCATTTCTTACCCCTGCCACATTACTGCATAAAAACAATCCCAAAGCGGTGCCAACATTTAGCAATATTTCACCAATTAATCAGCAATATGTAATGCCATCTCTTACTAGCAGATTTATACCTATTAGTCCTGCAGATTCATCCAGTCACTCTACCTCAGCAGGCCCATTAACATCTACGCCAATATATATAGAGGCCAAAAGGCGATCACACAGCAAACAAGACTCTGACACCCATAGGCCTGTGTACATCATACCATCGCCATTTACTCGCCAAAACACACATTTCCTTACACAGCATCGTGCTTCCCCTGTGATTCCTGTTTATACGCCAAATTTAAATAACAGTTCAGGCTTCATCAGCGGCAGTAGTAGTTTGGAGACCCCTGAATCATCACGGTCCTTTGAACAAACAAATGTGTGGAATTCCGGCCAAGTAAATAATGGATCATATATCGTGGATAGTAGCAATGACGCAAGCGAACATGTCCGTCCTAACAGGAAGCCAAGTTTTGAAGTTACAGATGGCTCGGGTGGTGTGGTCATAAGTATGAACAATGAACTGGAAAATCTGGATCTTGGAGTGGAATCGCTCACCAGTTCACAGGAATCTTCTGATACTGGAGAGAGAAGTATGTTTTCTGATACCATTAAGGGTTGAATTTTTGGTTCACAGCCTGAAAGTTGTACACCGACAAACAATTTTTCAAGAATATGATTACCTTTTACTAAGTATTTAATTATTGATTGCTTAACTTTTAACAACATCGGTTTATTATTTAATTATTGTTTAAATATTAGATTGTTAACTTACTATATGAGTATGTGTGAGACAAATGGGACAAATCTATTGGTTTATACCTTTTTAGGTACTGCACAGGCTAATCTGGGACAACACTTAACGCTCATGCATTAAGTCCAATTTTCCAATAACGCGGCTTCTATTTCAGGCAGTGGCAGTGTGCTGAACCGCTCCCTGACCAACATTCAGTGGTTGAAGGGCATGCATCTGAGGGAGAAGGAAGAGCAGGCCGCCCAGTCCCAGCCCAATCCATACCATAATGTGCAGTGGACACTGCTCTCCAGAGATGAAATTGCCAAGGTACACATATATGATATATATTGCATATGAATCTTTATTTGTTTTTAGTGCTCAACAAACTTGATTCATATGGTTCAAAACTAATCATGTTATTATATAGCTTGGAATGCAGTTGCAGTTAATATTATAATTAAATGATTTCTGCTAAATTATAATACTGATTGTTGCTCTTTTTCTGAATAATTTGAAATTATGTGAATGCACGTCGAAAATTTGTCAAACAAGGAAAATGTGAAAAGAGAATTACTGGTGAGATATTACAATGTAGCTTTCACAGCTGAGCAGTAATTTTCAGTATTGCACACTCAGCTTATTAATGTGATTATATACATGTTCATTATGCAATTTTTATACCGGCAGCACTACTCTTAAGAACAAAAGCTTGGTTATTAAAAATAGAAAATGTGCTCCATTACTTGTGTTTGGAGGTTGAAATTGCACTAAAATTGTGTGTAGGACAGGCTTACATTCTGACCTAGCTTGGGATTGCTTTATAATTTAATTTAAAGTAAATTTATTCTCTAGGGGTGTCACGCTACATTGAATTTAAGTATAATGTATCATGCAATAACAAAGTGACGTCTGTTGTGTAGATCTGTGGAGAGTACGTTGAGGAGAAGCGTCCCCCATTCTCCTACATGGCCCTCATACAGATGGCGCTGTGCAGCCAGCCAGACCGCAGGATGAAGCTCAAGGAAATCAATCAGTGGATAGAGGACACATTCCCATACTACAAGCAGAATGAGCGGCAGGGATGGAAGGTACAGCTGAAAACAATGTTATCTTCTTATTCCAAATTTTAATACTGTTCTGTCGATAAGATTTTATTGGAAATCAGCCTCAAAATTCTGCCTTTGAAAAAATGCATCATTAGTAAACTTTTGTTGAAGAAAATTTTATAATAATTATCCATTCATTAGAAATCATGGTAGTTTCTTCCTCATCATCTGTATTATAACTGTGTAACTGTGTAATAATGTACATGTAACATGGTACAATTGAAGTTGGCATAATGTTCTTGTTGTGATCCATATTTGATATGATTTTGCTTGTTTGAAAAAACGTAAAAGATGAATTATATTTATTGAAAATCTAGATCCACTTTTCTTGTATCTTTCTTTCAGAATTCAATCCGTCACAACTTGTCCTTGTACAATATCTTTGAACGAGAGAAGGGCAAGAGACATGGCTCCTACTGGACGCTGAAGTCTGATGTGGAGCCCAAGACAAAAACATACATGAAGCATAAGACCACAAATGGTGAGAATGTCATTGTATGGCCGACAAACCCACACTTTTTTCGTAAGAGTTACTTATTTGAGTGAAGTTTAAGGAGGTATATAACAGTAAGTCTGTCTTCAGCATAATATGGTACAAAGTTGTGGAGTGAAATTCTTCCACAGTTCTCATGCATATTCACCATTAAGTTTAGATGTGCAAAACATGGTTCCAACCCATGGGAAAGACGAAAAAAATCTTGTCGGACACGAGGTCCGATAACTTTTTAAATTTGTCGGACCTCACCAGATTTTATCGGACCTCGTTCTTCTTTAACCAAAGAATAGAAAAATTTATTTTTATTATTATGACGTATTATTATGACGTTCACAATTTTTATCAAATCTTGACACAGAACAGGCAGCGCGTGGTTCCCGCTTTCAATTTTCAATCATCACAACGCTCGAAACCAGTAAAATTCAATTCAACCACTCAATGATGTGTCGCCTACGTCACGAAACAATTTGCAATATTTGACTGGTTCTAAGAATCGCGCTTGTAGTTTGTTACGTCACCAGCAAAGACAGCCAGTTCGACTTTTATTTTACATATTTCTAGTTTCGAGTTTATTTTTAATCAAAGTTTTACACATTGTTGGGTTTTTTGTCGGACACGAGGTCCGACAATTTTGGAAATATTATTGGACCTCGTCAAATTTTATCAGATTTGTCCGAGGTCCGACGTCTTTCCCATGGGTTGCATGGTTCTCATACACATTGATCCACACACTCCTGAGTTATTTGTTCTTGAACATATCTGACAAAGCAGTTTGTAGAAATTCATCACATTTGTAAAAAAGCTCTAGTTTCAGTTGTTGTGTATCATGCATCAAACATTTTGAAATTATCCCCTTCTGAGAACGTCTTCATTTTTTTATCCATTTCCAGCGGAGACCCCTGACGTGCACCGGTCGACACCCACCCTGCCCTCTCAGATTCCCCTGATCCCCCTGCACACCTCAGGGAGTCAGCTGTCTGCCATGACACCCCAGGCCTTCCATCAATCACTCAACCTGCCCCTGGCCATGTATGGAAACTCAAAGAAGAAAGGTGCGGCATATTCATTTTGTCTGTATTGTCACAATTTGTGGTTTACAAAAGCTGCCAATTGTTAGACATTATTGTTTTGTCATTGAATTTTGTTAATGCAATTTTCTACCTGTATCCTCTTATCATTGTTTAGTTCATTAAGTCAGTAAATTGTATTAAAGCCGGCCGAGTTGATATTTCGCACAACAATTTGGTTTTCTCAACTGAACAGAATTGATCAGTATTCGTCAGATACATTCTAAAGTTAAACTCTTCCATACTGATTTTCGAAAAAATTGTGCCAAAAAATGCCAAAAGCATAACAAATACGAAACCTAATCATGTACATAACGGAATCCTCAAGACTATTATTAGCTTGTGGCGTATGCACCATTCGGGTCATGTGAGTGCTAAATTCACCTACCTAGACTCAAGTGCAAATGGCGTTGTAAACAATGATGCAATGGTCACGTGGTTTTACATGTGACCCGCGCGTTTTTAAATTTAGATCATTTCTGTCCATGGACAGAAATTGAAAAGCCCTATCTTTGTACTGAATTGCGGCATTTCTTGACCGATTTTGACCAAATTTTTTGCACATCTGACATAAATACCATAATATTTTGACTCATAATCACTGTTTTTGCGACACATAACAGAAATGGAAAAATATACCAACATCAACTCGGCCGGCTTTAAATACTGAAGCCAAAAACTTGTGATAAAGTTAAAATTCTTTAATGAAAATTTAGTATTATTGCTGTTCATATAGCATATACATATACCATACATGATGTTGATTTCCAGGTCCCCCTCCCATACTTCCCCGCCCTACATCCTCCAACTCAGCACCGTACCCTACCCCTCAGACGTACCACCTGATCCCCCTGGGCAACATGGGCGACCCATTCAGCCCCTTGCACGCCCCGGGGCACATGTACTTCAACCTCACCGGCCACACCTCCGCATGTCCAAGCCCAATCATTTCCGAAGGTAACAGCGAGAAATTATCTTGTAATTTTGTGTGGCGTGTTGAATGAAAAGTTGCTCTTAAGGTCTTTTCTATTTCAAGGAAGTCTGTTCTAACCATAGATCTTCTGCATGTAGAAAGTGCGGTCCTGAATTAGCCTTTGGGGACTGCAAAAACCTAGTTATGATGACACTTAACCTGTGCATTTAGGCCAGGTTTCCAATAACAAGCATTTTTTATGCCCCCCTTCGAAGAAGAGGGGGTATATTGTTTTTGGCCAGTCTGTCTGTCATTGTATGTGTGTGCGTGTCTGTCTCAAAACTTTAACCTTGGTCATAACTTTTGCAATATTGAAGATAGCGACTTGATATTTGGCATGCATGTGTATCTCATGGAGCTGCACATTTTGAGTGGTGAAAGGTCAAGGTCATCCTTCAAGGTCAAATATATGGGTCAAAATCACTCAAAAGGGGGCATAGTGTTTGACAAACACATCACTTGTTTGTAATGAGATTTATTTAAACAACGCTATTTCTGAGTCATTATAAAAATTGTTTGAAATAGGATAGTTTTTCTGTACTAATAGCGTTGATCATAAAAACGTGTATATATTTCACCATAATTAAATAAGTATTTATGGATAAAATGGTTCCTAAAGAACAATTGGTAGATATTTCTGGGTTTTCATTTTGTTTTTTAATGTGTTAAATATAATAAAATGAACTATGTATTGTTGTTTTTAAGAAAATATTCATTGTATGGTTCATTATTTATGTATTTTACACACATTTTTTAACACCACCCTGTTTCATGAATTGCCAAAATTTGTTTTGTTGATTTCTAAAAAAAAAAGGTATTAAAAAACTTGGATTATCAATTACAAATAATTCACAAGCGGAGGGATATTGTTTTGGCTTTGTCTGTCTGTCCTTCCGTCCATCCGGCACTTTTGTGTCCGGAGTCATATCTTAGAAGTGCTTTAGCGGATTTCATTGAAACATGGTATGAGTATATACATGGATAAGAGGATGATGCATGCCAAATGGCATTGTACACTATCCATTAATAACGGAGTTATGGCCCTTGGTATATATTCTGTGTCAATGCAGCATGTGGAGGTATTGGTCTGTGACAAAGCTCTAGTTTGGCGGGGGATATCAATTCAACGAATATGCTTGTTTTTTTTTTCATATTTGTTACAGATATGACAATCAATATACAGGAAATAATAATATTTTGTGTAAAGTGCCTATATCGATCATATGCTTTGTGGGAATGATAACTTCATGACGTCATCATAACCAAGTCCTTTCACTGTAATTTTTCTTAAATAATCAATAATTTCCAGTAATTTGTTAATGTTTGAAACAGTTGTTTCTTTATTTTTTTATTTTTTATGCCCCCGAAGGTGGGCATATAGTGATTGCACTGTCCGTCTGTCTGTCCTTCTGAAATTCCGTCATACCTTGCGTTTAGGTTTAGAAAAATGTGGAAAAACACTTTGCGTTTAGGTTTAGAAAAATGTGTTAAAAGGGGCATATGTCATCCTATAGTGACAAGCCTTTTTTTTTTAAATCACTTACTATTCCATATTAACAAAAAGAAAGCATAAAATAAATAAGTTAATTGGAATACGATTTAAATTAATTGATTTAAGCGTAACACACTACATATACTGCTATGACCTCAAACTATTAAAATTCAAATATTGATCGAAACTAGTTGATCATATAAATTGTGCAAATATATTTCACTAGTATCAGAAAATATTGTCAAGCTATACGACCAAGAAAAGAAAAAGAAATAATACAAGCACTTTACCTCTGTTTTCAGTATCTGCCGCTGTAGCCTCCATCCAAGTGTCCAGCGCCAGCCCTGTCCCACCTGATCAATACTGTGATACAGCCTCGCTCAGCCAAGAGCATATCTACACAAGGAACCCTGCCAACATCGTCAAACAGGCCTGGATACGAAGTCAGACCATAGAGTCGGCATCCTCTGTAGACAGTGACACAGTGCCTAATGAAACGGCCAGTTCAAGTGACGTGGCAAGTTCTGCTGAGCTTTGTGGCGCTCGATCCAAGTCCAAGCGCCCAAGAGTAAAGCCTGGTCTGCCAAAACCGATGATGTATAAAAATGAAGCCAACAATAAGCCTGCCAAAGTGCCTGGGTCAAAGCGCAGAAAGCTAAATGCTAGAGAGCTGGAAGAGATGGAGTTTGAAAGTTCGGATGATGAAGACGGAAGTAAGTTTATTTCAAAACTAGAGAAAGAAATCCTGTCCTGCCCCTATGACTCTGCTGATAATGAAGACGTTATTGATGAATTGCTTACAACATCTACGCCCGCTGTCAACAAGAGAAGGCCGCTTGACATCCATTCATCTCCTATACACTCCATCACTCCAGTCCGAGGAACGCTCTTCGATGACAGCTTCTTAGATTCAATTGGTGAAAAGAAAGGCCTCTCTCCGAGGTATCCCTCAGAATACACAGAAATGAAAGCCAATGATAGTCCTATGTCCTCCCTGTTAGATTTCGAAGCACTGCCGTTTGGCTCGCCAGATAAGTTGCATGATAGTCCGGGTCGCGAAGACAACCCAAATCTTTCGCGTATTCTTAATGAACTGGATGATGTGAACCCGGAAGCCTTTCCAAATCTTAACTGGAGTGTCATCCAACAGATGGTGGACAGTATGGACACAGCTTGAACCTCCTCAGAAACAAATATAGTCACTTTGGTATCAGGTTTTTACAGTATTTGTGAAGATTTTTGTATACATTACTGGTTTTATCAAAAATCGAGGTTTAAAAGAATTCAGGAGTCACATGCATATAAACTTATTTATTTTATTTATGGGCCTTTTAAAGTTGGTTTAATATCTATACGATTGTTTGTTTGATTGGGCTTTGGATGTGAAAATATTTATTCGTATGACTGCTTTTGGTAGATTTTATGTTTATAATGTTGACATTTAAAATAGCATTTACATGGAAACTGCCTTATTGAATAAGAATTTACTGTTTCAATTCAGTTAAAAAAAATAAATTAAGCCATGTTCATTATAAAGTGCCCGGTTTGCTAATTTAAAACAGCAATGCATTGTAATAAAACATAATTTCATGATAAATAGATTAAATATATCCTTTTAATTAATCATATTCTAGTAACATTGATTATTTTATTGTTATACTAGTAAACTATGAAATGCATTTTGTGATATTTATAGATCTTCTTGTTATTGTTATACTAGTTACCTGTGTGCCTGTTAGCATTCTCAGTCAGTTGATTTATTTTGTTTGCAAGTGTTTTTTGACTGGGGATATTTTTTAAAGGCACACCTATTTTGTTAGAGCAAATATATTGTATTGTGCATTACATTTTTTCCAAATAAATTTTACAATACTTGTACATGTATATGAAATAGCATTTCAGGTTATCACGTGGATGAAAATGTGCTCAGCTTAGCCTCACACAAAATTTAATAGAATAGAACTGTATTTGTCTGTTTTGCCACTTGACTGTGATATAATAGAACTTGTAAATATAAAAAAGTATAATTCAATCCTTGATATTCATGTCGTCTGTTTGTCAAGGACGACCAAATTACTGGTTAGTAACAAATGTGAACTCCATAAACCACCTGTTAAGTCAGAATAAGTTTATTTATCAGCCCCAACCAATAAATTATTTTGTTTTACAAATAACAAATATTTGGTGAAAGAAAAATAGTTACCGGTATACATGTATTGTGTTATTAATAAAATACTGAAAGACTTAAATGTCAAGCCCTGTACTTGATGTAGGAATTGAGTTCAATATGTGTATCATGTAGTTAAGTATTTAACATGCACTCTACTGCCAAGTTTTTGTTATGAGTGAGTCACGCACATTTTTATGAAAAATAGCTTGAGGTCGACTCAGGTATCCTTTAAAATGGAACAGTATTAATAACTTGCAGTAAATTTGCAAAAGAACACTTTGAAGTATATTCAAAGTAAAGATATTTCTGGTACATGATCCATTAAAAAATGTTCCTGTTAAAATGTTTTTAAAAGGCGTTTTTGAGCATATTTTGCAGTGTCAAGTATTAAATAACAACAAGTTTATGTACTCCAGCTAGTCGGGAACCATTGCTATTTGTTTTTATTCTCTTTGTGCAAATTAAATACCAGTTACATCTTTTTTTGAAGACTATTTAACATTTATTATGAAAATATAACCATAGAATACCTTGTTGATGTTTCTTCATCATATCAGGAAAAGTCCCAGATAGTGTTATTGCTGGTGGCGCAGCAATGTTGACAGTGTCGTTGATTGGTTGTGGTATTCACTTGTTCATTGGCTGCTTCTCTTGTTTGGACATTGCCTCAAGTCCACAGAAACAGATTCAATTCAGTGTTTTGGGCTGATGCATGTATTAAAAATGAAAATCTAGCGTTTTTGGTATTTTGAGATCAGTCATTATATACTGGTGCAGTCAAACATCACCACTACATGTACATGTACATCTGATATAAACACTCAATAAAATGGTAAAATTTCATGATTTCTTCATTTTTAGCTCAACTGTTTACTGAATAGCCTGAGCTATACTTCTTGCCCAAATTGTGACATTCGCATAATGCTCTGGTGAAGGTATAGGTGCAACATCTCTTTATCACTACAGGTATTCAATTTAAACTTAACACAAAAGTCATAAGTACGACAGCATTGTGTGATGTCAGTGACTAAGTTTCATTACGATGAACTGGAATTTAGCACAATTATGCCCCTTTCTACTACTAAGAAATTGTGTTAAGGTTAACGTGGAACCTCTCCATAATAGTGTTTCTTCTACAGGTATTCAACTGAAACTTTGTACGTGTTTTGAGTCATTGTGTGAGGTCACTGACCAAGTTCCATAACTCTTACCTGCGATTTAGCAGAATTTTGTACTTAAAAAGGACAACTTGACAAGGTTAATAAAAGGCAAAAAATGGTGCAGTGTTCTTTATTGTTGAGAATGATCTGAAAGATTTAGTAACTGTCCTGTTTTGAAAAAAAAACAGTTATTGAAATCATTAAACTGTTATTTTCTTGTTGCCATGGCAAACAATTCAAGCACACACATTTTTTCATATTTTAATAAAAATAGGGATGACCAGAAGCAATTTTATACTTTTTATAAAGCAACTGATTGTAACCTAGTCCTTTGATAATAAATATCCAAATAAAAATATAAACACAATATTTAAATGATAGAAGAGTTGCCATAGTAACTTTGAATTTTAATAAAAAGACAATATATTGTTTTTGAACATTGCAATGTTATTATGGGCACTATTTAACAATTCATAATGTATATACATATCATTATCAGATGTTGATGTTACCATATCAAGTAGGCAAAGCTACATATCACTTCCACTTGTTTTTGTATATTGATGTTATGTGTTTGAAGAAGTGTAATGTTCATATTTATATGGCATTATTCTTGAAATGTTGTGCAATTAACATCAAAAGGATACAAACTCACATCCTATATTTTGATCTGAAGAGTTCATATATATAAATAATCGTTGAAATATAGCTCTCTCAGAAAAAAATAATACTGGTTGCACTGATACTATAGTTACATTGTGAAATCTTATCATCAACAAAAGAGTATTCTGAAGAACCCTTATTTCTGCACAAGAAGCAGGACTGATGATTCAATGCAGAAAAATGTTTTTGGTCAGTTGTCTATTTTATTAAAGGCCCTATATAAGTGACGATCCGTAATAATTTACCGATTTTTAAATATTTTTTTCATATTTTATTTATAAAGGTCATCAAAAAACAATATATTTATGCTATTGGACATTATCATTAAAGAATGATCAATACAGCTTGTTTTGAGCTCAAAATACAGTGTCCTCCAAGTCAATTGTGTTTACAAAACAATCAGTTTATTTACATCGTTGTTTACTCATGAGATGACTCAGGTCACCAAAAATATATCGTTGATTGTCAACGTTTTCCGGTATAACTCACAAGTAGGTCTCTTCTAAATGGTTTAAACGTTTGTAGTGATCTAATAAGTTACTTTCTGCTAGTAAAAAGTTGTCTAAAATAGAATTTAAATTGAATTTTCTTTCGGCTATTTTTAGCATACGTCACTGCTTTAAGGCTACACATCACGTTAGTTGCAAAGTTGTAAACATTTCTTTCAATTATGAAACGGGTATCTCTTCCATAATTCTTGACAATGTTGCACCTAGGCTGTGTTTTTAGCATTTTTTATGCAAAAGTAACTGAAATCCGGTAAAAATTAGACCAGTTTATATGCATAATAATTGGATTTGTCACCTTTATAGGGCCTTTAATTTATAATTAAATATGTTTTTATGGTTATTACAGTGTGTTTAAATACATTTGACTATCTCTTGCACTTTTAACAAACACACTATGTCATTGAATACACAAGCCTTTAATAACTATGGTACATCACACAGATCTTAGTATGGAATATGTACAAGTATAATTGCGTCTCTAGGCGGCCATCAATCTGTTTCATTTAAACTTATTTGATGAGGAATAGCACTTAAGCTGTTATTTTAAGTGTACATCTTTCAGTTTAAAAACAATTTGCTTGCAAAGCATGTGGAAGGTGTGCAGACTTTGCACATGGATCACTTATAAGATACCACTTTTTTTCCCCTGTCTATATTTTGGGGGTTAAATAGTTTGTGCTTAATTGTTGTTAAGCAGTAAATAAAAACAATGTTTACTTCTGTTTTGTACGAATTATACCTTAGTGATGTAATAAGACTTGTTTTATTTGAAGGGCAAAAAGTTATGTTCTTTTAATTGAATAGGAATTTTATATAACTTTGCTCTGGCAAATGGTAAATCCAGGGGCAGAACGTCAACTTGCAGGAAAAAACCCTAACATTTCCATTTTATTCATGTATGGGCATGTATAAAATGGTTACCATGGATTCATACAATTTACATGCCCCCACTTTTGAGAAATTGAGGGGGCATATAGATTTTCCCTTGTTTGTACGTTCCTTTCTTCCTTCCATCAGGCAGTCACATTATTTTGCAATATGTACATGTAACTAAAATTATAGTATTGCTTGAGGGTTGAAACTTTACAAACATAAAAACCAGCCTGCCAACTGGAGAACCTTCATAAATTGGTAAAGATGTTTTCAACATAACCATGGTTAAGATGTTTCAAAGCCCCATTAACACTAAAAATCAAGAAATATTTCGTTAGATAAAGTTAACCCATAAAAAAATCAGTATTCCTTATAGCAATAGCCAAAATTTCAATGCCAGATGTGATCTAGTAACATAGATTAAACGACATACAAAATGCACGTTTTTTTTGGCACAATATATTCCATTTTAATTTCCCGCAAAGATATCTATTCGTACGACACAAACACTAAAATGGTACATGAACATGTGCTGAATTAAAACAAATTCAAGTTTAAACAAAACTGGAGTTATTTCATGGTAAATCACATTCTTGAAATTGTGTCCTGCGTTACTCAAAAAGTAGCAATAGTGCATCAAAAACTTTGTCTATACACATCTATATTCTGGGATTCTTGTACATGTAAAATGATGGACAAAATGTCTTAATCAAATAGTACCGCGTTATTTAGTGAAAAGTCAATCAAAAAGGTTACAATTTTATTATAAATATACAGTTGAAAGCAATTGTCAATTGAATGATATTTGCTTGAACTAATAAATGGATTGAATAACGCAAGCAGGATTGAAAATGGCTAGCTTTAGCCTTAAACAAAACAATACAAGCATTCATTATTGATTACTAGTAATATGAAAGTCCCCTATATTAACACATACCACCCAATATGAAAAACAACAAAGATATCAATAATTGAGCCCCAGCCTTTGGGAAAACCAAGCTAAATCCATGTGCGTAAAATATTGCCCATGATTAGCCTTTGCAGACCCCAGACTAATCACGGACAACACTTTCCGCTTTTATGGAATTTTTAGTTCCAGGATATAAGTCTCTTATATACAAAAATCCAGTCTAAGCAGAAAGTTTTGTCCCTGATAAGCTTGTGCAGACTGCACAGCAAATCTGGGACCATACTTTACATGCATTCAGTCAGGTTTTCACAGAGATGGACTCCATTGTATCCATCAATTACCCTGAATTTATAGAAACTAAAGCTTCTACCCATTTTTCCTACAGAACACTCATAATCACTATTTAATTCCTATATTTATGCACATACAAGTGTAACACAAAAGTACAATGATACAATACAGTAACTATATTTTAGTGTCTTAACTAAACAATCTTACTTCACTCAGTAAGGACAAATAAATATTACACTCAACTCCTTGGCTTGAATATCAGGTTGGCTCCAAGTCTTCTTAAAAGACACATTTTTTATTGCTACATACTCATATTTTTTTGTCATTTGGCTCGAATTCGTGAGGGTAAATTTTTTGGATAGCTTGAAGTGTTTGTCAGGACTGATCACACTTTTCACAGATCCTTTTGTTTGTATGGCTCGAATTCGCTTCAAGTCGCATACAGTTGTATAGATAAGGCGCGCTTGATTAGTGTCACATGTTTATAGACTTTACTGTTGTTGCAAACTTGTCATGGACTAAATCGTTAAATGGTTTGAGTAGAATATGGCATAGACACTTAGTATACAAGCTTGTGTTATTGTAGAAACAGAATTCTCACAATTTTTGCTAAAACACTACATAACAATTTTAAATGCGCTAAGTAAGTCATCATGATCTACACAAATTGATTTGGTATCATCTTCACGGTGTTATTGTGCGTTTAAAATTAAATTGAAAGTGCCAATTCATGTTTTATATCTTTCCTCTGATTCTTACATACAATTATTCTTAGTAAAATGTGTTGATCTTATATACATTAAATAACTAGTATTATATTTGCTTGTTGTATGTATTACTCTTAAAATATTTATAAATAAAAATATCTTATTTGGTTCATGTTAATTCATTTGCAGTAAGTGTTACAGAGTAAAAACACTATGAATACTCGTCCACGAAAGATTTTAATCTGTTTCAGAGATTTGTAAGTAAGCACATAATATAAGAAAAGTTTGGCTCAGAGTTTGGAAGGCTCACAGTTTTCTTTTCGCCAACTTCAAGCCATTGGTAGTCGACTGTTCATTCTCACAGATTTGTTATTATTCAGGTATAAAGGTTACGCCAAATTTTCTGAACTATACTTTAAATAAGTAATTATTAAAAAACAAGCAAAAATTCTACTTTTATGTAATAACTCTTTTCCCATTATTTGTTGGCAATACTTACATCGAACAAAAATTAGCAATAAATTTGGATCTATGTAAAACACGAGAAAAAACTGCAATATCAAAAAACAGTATAAAATAAAATCTTACACTATTAAATGTAAATGTGCACAAAGAGATTCTAAAACAAAATCATCAAAAATATTTGTTGAAATAAGAGGGCCCTTATAAGGCGCTCACTTGAGACCCGAAAGAACTGAACTATTCTGACAAGGTGGAGGTACTTAAACACAAATATTTATTCTTTCCAGGCAAATTTTTATTTTCAAACTTTGTTGAGATGATCGGACAATAAATGTGGCATCTAGAGTGTTAACAAGGTAAATGTTGACGACGCACGTTTCATGACGGACAAAAGGCAATCATAAAAGCTCAAAATGAGCATGTGAGCTAAAAAAAAACACATTTCATGGGATCTGTTCTTTTGTCACAAAGATGTCAGAAACATGATATTGTTTGGATTCTAAATAACCAAGGCACAATTACATTTGATATAATAGCAATACATGTTTGTTGTATTTTTTTTTTATGGCATAAAAAGTAATTATATTTTGGTACTTTAATGACACACACAGATGTTCATAATGACATAGAACACATTATTGTTGTAAAATAAAAAAATAAAAAACAAGAACAAATAAGTCTTAAACAGAAAAAATGTACCTTAATAAGCAAAGACTATGGTATGTCAGCAGGTCATGTCATCAAAACAATTGCTGCTTATCTGTATTTCTCAGATTAGCCTTTACAGCCCGCGCAATATAATCTGAGACGATACTTAACGCACATGCATTAAGCCTGGTTTTCCAAGATGGCATCTCATATAGTTCAGGCTCTTGTAAAAATTAAAACAATTTGGTCTAAGATCCATGTCATCATGTTTACTTCCTACACATCCTAGAACTCAAACTCATTTTGTATTTACAGAAAAGCAACTCAAAATTCTAAAAAACAAAATACAAAAACAACAAATTAAGAGATAGAAGCACATAAAAATGCGATCCTAAAATATATCACTTTTAAAAATAAAAGACCGATTGTCAATATATTAAAACCTTAAACAGACCTTCAAGAATCTTTCCAAACAATATGAAAAAATACACATTACACATACAGTCCAAACTGAGAACAGAGGCCAGTCAGTAGAACTGACCAGTGTGAGTTCAAAAATGACTTTGGGAGTGAAATATACTGGCCGTTGGCCGTTATGGACGATTGACCGCTATTCCTAAGTGTAATATAGTGATTTTTGTCGGGGGGAGTCCAGACTGACCGTTGTCTGTAGTTAACCGTTATTTTTAGTTGACCGCTAGGTCAGTTTTGACTGTATAGCTTTAGGTTTTCCATTTATTGGTCAGTGCCGATCCGGCTTCTGTTTGAATATGACAGAATGATGAAACATGTTCATTAAGAACACATCAATGCTCGTTATATGGCTATCATTTACACATGCCTTAACAAGAAAACTTGTATAAATGTATAATACCGCCTAATGAAGGCACTAAAAACTTGTACCTTATATATTTATCAATGACAACATTGAACGAACATTTAAACAAATACTTTTAGAAAAAATAACTTTAATGCTGCCATAGTCACTACTTGTGTTCACAAAGCATCAGACATAATTCTGACATTGATAATATCAAAGCATCAAATATCCTAATGGATTCAGTACCAAAGTGTATGGAATATTCTTTAATAAAAAGGAACACTGCTTTTCCATATCATAAGCATCCACATGCTGTACAGTAATTTTTTATTGCGACTAGGCAGTGTTTTTATTAGTGGGCAATAAAAGGATGAGTGATGGTAAGTTTTGACCAAACTAATCTTGAATTTTTACTTTTATAGTTATTTTGTATAAGAACAAGCATACTTTCTTCCTTATGTCGCAAAAATAGTGGCATGTAAGAACAACCTAGGACAGGAATCTCGAAAACAGGACCATCCAACCAAGATCAGGACATATGTCATGTATGATTGAATAAATTAAAACCTCTAATATGTGACATAAATCATAATCACAGACCCTAACAGTAATAACATGAATGTTCAGTCATTTTAAACAATTTTAAAATAATATTTTTTTTTAGATCTCATAAATGACTTTTGTGACAAAAAAAAGTTTCTAAAACATTATGAAGTAGTTTCTAAAAAAAAGTTTGGCTTCGATGGAAGATATCAAAGTTATTTAGATAGCGCTAAGAAATGCATAAAGTCATCTTTATTTTCCAAAGGTTTAGTTTTTGGTCGCCCCAGATCTTTCCTGGCCCCTGTTCTTGTCTTGATTTCAAGCAGCACTGGTCCTTTTGCAGCCCTCAACTTTGCAATTCCTTCTTTCACCTCCTCTTCTGTAACGGCTAAAAATGTCTGTAATAGTGGAACAACAAGCACGTTACAGTGGAACAACAAGCACCTAACAGGGGAATAACAAGCATGTTACAGAGGAACAACAAGCACATAACAGGGGAACAACAAGCACGTTACAGTGGAACAACAAGCATGTTACAGTGGAACAACAAGCATGTCACAGTTGAACAACAAGCATGTTACAGGGGAACAACAAGCACGTTACAGTGAAACAAAAAGCACGTGTTACAGGGGAACAACAAGCACGTTACAGGGGAACAACCAGCACGTTACAGGGGAATAATTAGCTGCTTATAGTGTACATCAATAATCATGTTGGTATAGAAAGCCGAAAATGTAAAACGAGCATAAATTTTGTAACTTGGCTTGGGACGCTAGAAATCACATGCACAGCTTCATATCATGACAAACAATTCCTTAAACCTGACGACAAGTTTGTGTCTATGGACAGACAGATAGAGAGACATACATAGTGATCTAGTAAACACCTATTTTCTTTGTAAGACAGGGTATATATATCATAATTCTGCGCCAGTGTAACTAACAAAATGTTAACAACTAGTTAGTTTTACCCCAAAATTATAATACTGAGCTACTGTTCCAATAGCAAAAAATAAATTAATCACACTCTGAGACAATGGGGTTAAAGGCAGTCCACTCAGGCTAATCAGGGACGACACTTTCGGACTAAACTGGATTATCGTCAACAAGACTCTTCCTTTAAACCAAAAATACAATAAAAGTGGGCTTATTTAGGACGCCACTTAACGCACATGCATTAAACACCCTTTTCACAGAGCAAGGCTCAAATGTAACTGAATACACAGTGAAGATCCTACCTCCCTATAACCACAGCCCAGCGCTATTGCGCCAAAGTTGAAGTCTTTATGGTTCCCTGCGTCTGTAGGCTGACCCCCAACGGAGTCATGAGAGCCATTGTTGATGATGACATGCTTCAGATTCTCCGGGCCATGCTGACCGATCGTTGCCATGGCGCCCATGTGCATGATCACTGAACCATCTCCGTCGAGACAGATTATCTGAAGAAGATGCAAACATTCCAGTTGTATACCAGTTTATGGATACGTTCTGTTCATTTCATTGTTAAATATATTTCTTAATACCATGAAAATTTGATAAATTTGATGGAATAATAATATATTTAATGGTAAAATATTCTATCTTATATATAAATATTAAGCAAATACAACAGTTGCATGCTCAACAAACATTTAGATTTTATTATGATTAACGGTTCTCTGAATATGAAACTTTCATACAAATTGAAATTGAAGGTATTAATATTATGTCGAGATTAATAATGCAATACTTTTGATTTCATAAGTCAGCACACCAGCAAATAACATGATATTTTGTTCTGCATATGTGGGAAGTTTCTGTAATTAATCGTGAGCGTTTGTAGAGTTGACCACCCACCTGTCTGTTATGCTTCTGTATGGCGATGCCCAGGGCTATAGAGGAGGCATGGCCCATGGAGCCCACGGTGAGGAAATCCCTCTCATGCCCGTCCTCACGGGCCACTCTGCAGATGAAGAAAAATAGTCAAATACTTCACATTCAATGCATAAGCATAAAAGGTCTCACCAATAATTACTTGAAACCAACAACTGTGAATTTTTACTAGTACAGCATACTTTCATTTTTTTTGGCTATGCCATGTCACAGGAGGCTGTGTTTATTTTCCATATTAGGTCAGAAATAACTAATATCACATTAGAAAACTAATTCTTTTGAAGAAAACGTTAAATGATGTCCCTTCATTAAACATGAAAGCAAATTTCAGTCCTATAAATATGTTAATGCTGGCGAAAGAATGGTACTCAGTCAGGTAAATTGACCGGGCCGGCTGGCTCAGTTGGTAGACTACAAATCAGAGGATTGCATGTTTGATCCCTGGCCAGCCCACATCATTGTCTGGGGATATGTCATGCAATCCATTCTATGGCCATTCTACCCCTACCTCTTAACCCTTTGCATGCTGGGAAATTTGTCGTCTGCTAAAATGTTGTCTGCTAAATTTCTAAAATTAGCATTTTCTTCAATTTTTTTTCAAAGAATACTATCAGAATAGCAAACAGTTTGGATCCTGATGAGACGCCACGTTCTGTGGCGTCTCATCTGGATCCAAACTGTTTGCAAAGACCTTCAAAATCCGGTTCCAGCGCTCAAAGGGTTATACAATAGGGCAGTTGCCAGTTACTGACATATGTGCACTTAGTACTGGTTAACCAGCTCTGTCAGGAAAAGTGTAAGTTGATTAACGGACTCATGTGATATGGCAGAAATACTGTTGAAAACAGCGAACAATTTACCTAAACAATAAAGAAAAGGGGTTAATTTGTTACATGGCTTGTAACTGACCCAACATGATTGGATACATGTTCAGGGAATTTATATTGGGCTTGAGATAACTCTTGTCCAATACTAATTTAATTTCCCTGTATCACACTGTACTGGGCATGTAATTAATAATGCAAGCAGGAATGCTTACTTAAATTAACCACAATGGAATGCACTGAGTGATCTGTAACTTGACTAGTCACTATGCACATGTACTCTAAGACCGGTGTTCAAACTACATATTGCATTATTGGAGTTTCAGTAAATTCAGAAAATGTATTGCCCATGCTGATTGTAAGCAATGTTTGTTGATAACAGTAAAAATATTGTGTTTTATTTCAATAAATGTTTAAAACCAATCATTACTTTTCTTCATGTATAATGCTGCAACATCATATTTTGTTATAAAACATTTAAATTTACATGGGTATTTTGTTTGCCAAACCAAGCAAGTTCAAACAAGCACTTAAAATAAGAAGAAATTATTAACTGAACAAGCTTCTTTAGAAATCTTTGAAAGAAAACGCACAACAGTCACCTTAAAAGTCTGTCAGCCCTAAAACATAACCCATTAAAGCTGCCTGAAAACAAGGAACATATTTCTGAATACTGGCCCTTATTTGAGAACAAATACCAAATTTGTAGGTTACTTCCCAGTGAAATGTAATACGCAATTAATAGTTAGCAAATAATCTCATGACCAACAATTGCTTTGGGACTTTAGGTGCAACTGTGGGGCAAACAAACACGACCAATAAAACACCAACCTGTACTCGTACAATTCCCTCGATAGCATGCCTGTCGTCCCGACGATGACATCTTTTTGTCCCAACCCGTCGACGCACAGCTGCACGGCTTTCTCCCTGGAGAGCGGAAACAGGGGAGGCGACTTGGGCAGCTTGTACGGGGAGAATGTCTGCCGCTTGACGAGCAGTGCATACGGCCCCTTGTGAGAGTCCAGGTAGTGTCGGGCACTCTGCAGGACCAGCCCTGCCCCTTCCTCATAGTCCGGTAAGGGCTGGAAGGGGATCCCTAGGGCGGCTGTGGGGATACAAAATAAGAATTACCGTATATTTCCTTATAAATGCCTGTATACACACATTTCCCAATCTAATTTATGCTTTATTTTGAGTTAACAAATTAATTGGAAATATGTAAATATGTGCTAAATGTAAAAAAAATAAAATAAAATATATTTGCATTATGAGTTACACAAATACAATTATTATGGTTTTCAAACAATGGTATATATAAAAACCATCGCCCCCCCTCCCCCTTTTAGGTAAATGTATTAAAATGTATAAGGGAACTTACAGTATGAAACTTTATAAGCAGAAATATGAATGATGTTTATTGCCATTTATAGAACATTATTGGACATAAACAAACAAGATAATGCATTCCTTTTGTCAATTCTCAGTTGGACAGTGTTTCAGGGTGATACCTTCCCCAAAAATTATATTTGCTGTGAGAAACTACCATTTCGGACAAAAAGAGTGCCAACAGTTGATTAAGATATAAGGTGTACAACATATATCAAAATGGCGTTGTATATTAATCTCTTAATAAACCACTCAAAACTTGACCCCAAACAGTTCGGTAAAAATTAATTTGCATTTTGTACCGAGCAATCCAGGAGTTGTCTTCCCCTGGGTGACGTGCTGGGGCTCATCCCGTTTGCCGGGCTCCCCTCGCCAGCCAATCAGCATCAACATGGGTATGCTGTACACAGCGGGCACCGCCAGAGACATCAGCGGGTTTACTGTGTTACCCAGGCCAGAGTTCTGAATGAATACATTAACAGGAGAGTGGGAGCACCAATTAATGACAAACACTGGTGATAAATTTGAATGAATGCGGAATTTGGTGATGCTTTGCAATAAACATATATCTCATGCAGTGTAACTATGCAATTACAGTTATAAGTTTTTTGACACTTAAAAATAATTTAAAAAATTTGTGTCCAAAAATTTTCATACATGAAATAATAAAAAAACTATAGGTGTCCGAAAATGAATACTATACATAAAAGTAATATATAGTTGTACTAAACAGCGTTGTATTTTAAAAGCAAATGCTAATATTTGTTGAAACAATTGACACTATACACATTGCATCCTTCTAGATTGGATCAATTTATTTCCAACAAGAGATGTGTTTGTCAGAAACACAATGCCCCCTACTGCACCGCTTTGAAAAAAGAAAAAAACTTTTGACCTTGAAGGATGACCATGACCTTTCAACACTCAAAATGTGCAGCTTCATGAGATACACAAGCATGCCAAATATCAAGTTGCTATCTTCAATATTGCAAAAGTTATGACCAACGTTAAAGTTTTCGGACGGACACACAGACAGACGGACGGTCAAAATTTGTGTGCGTATGGAAAGGCCTTGTCCATATACACATGCATACCAAATATGATGGTTATATCTCAAGGGACATAGAAGTTATGAGCATTTTTCGAAACCTAAACACAGATTTTGAAACCTAAACGCAGACCCTTACTTCAAGGTCAAGGTCACAGGGGTCAAAATGTTTGTGCGTATGGAAAGGCCTTGTCCATATACACATGCATACCAAATATGAAGGTTATATCTCAAGGGACATAGAAGTTATGAGCATTTTTCGAAACCTAAACGCAGATTTTGAAACCTAAACGCAGACCCTTACTTCAAGGTCAAGGTCACAGGGGTCAAAATTTTTGTGCGTATGGAAAGGCCTTGTCCATATACACATGCATACCAAATATGAAGGTTATATCTCAAGGGACATAGAAGTTATGAGCATTTTTCGAAACCTAAACGCAGATTTTGAAACCTAAACGCAGACCCTTACTTCAAGGTCAAGGTCACAGGGGTCAAAATTTTTGTGCGTATGGAAAGGCCTTGTCCATATACACATGCATACCAAATATGAAGGTTATATCTCAAGGGACATAGAAGTTATGAGCATTTTTCGAAACCTAAACGCAGATTTTGAAACCTAAACGCAGACCCTTACTTCAAGGTCAAGGTCACAGGGGTCAAAATTTTTGTGCGTATGGAAAGGCCTTGTCCATATACACATGCATACCAAATATGAAGGTTATATCTCAAGGGACATAGAAGTTATGAGCATTTTTCGAAACCTAAACGCAGATTTTGAAACCTAAACGCAGACCCTTACTTCAAGGTCAAGGTCACAGGGGTCAAAATTTTTGTGCGTATGGAAAGGCCTTGTCCATATACACATGCATACCAAATATGAAGGTTATATCTCAAGGGACATAGAAGTTATGAGCATTTTTCGAAACCTAAACGCAGATTTTGAAACCTAAACGCAGACCCTTACTTCAAGGTCAAGGTCACAGGGGTCAAAATTTTTGTGCGTATGGAAAGGCCTTGTCCATATACACATGCATACCAAATATGAAGGTTATATCTCAAGGGACATAGAAGTTATGAGCATTTTTCGAAACCTAAACGCAGATTTTGAAACCTAAACGCAGACCCTTACTTCAAGGTCAAGGTCACAGGGGTCAAAATTTTTGTGCGTATGGAAAGGCCTTGTCCATATACACATGCATACCAAATATGAAGGTTATATCTCAAGGGACATAGAAGTTATGAGCATTTTTCGAAACCTAAACGCAGATTTTGAAACCTAAACGCAGACCCTTACTTCAAGGTCAAGGTCACAGGGGTCAAAATTTTTGTGCGTATGGAAAGGCCTTGTCCATATACACATGCATACCAAATATGAAGGTTATATCTCAAGGGACATAGAAGTTATGAGCATTTTTCGAAACCTAAACGCAGATTTTGAAACCTAAACGCAGACCCTTACTTCAAGGTCAAGGTCACAGGGGTCAAAATTTTTGTGCGTATGGAAAGGCCTTGTCCATATACACATGCATACCAAATATGAAGGTTATATCTCAAGGGACATAGAAGTTATGAGCATTTTTCGAAACCTAAACGCAGATTTTGAAACCTAAACGCAGACCCTTACTTCAAGGTCAAGGTCACAGGGGTCAACATTTTTGTGCGTATGGAAAGGCCTTGTCCATATACACATTCATACCAAATATGAAGGTAATATCTCAAGGGACATAGAAGTTATGAGCATTGTTTGAAACCTAAACGCAGATTTTGAAACCTAAACGCAGACCCTTACTTCAAGGTCAAGGTCACAGGGGTCAACATTTTTGTGCGTATGGAAAGGCCTTGTCCATATACACCAAATATGAAGGTAATATCTCAAGGGACATAGAAGTTATGAGCATTTTTCAAACCTAAACGCAAAGTGTGACGGAATTTCAGACGGACAGACGGACAGTGCGATCACTATATGCCACCCTACCGGGGGCATAAAAAAGTTTTGTAAATGATGCAAATAAAAAGGTAAATGTGTCAATAATTATTGGTACACTTACACGGCAGATAAGCCATGAGTCTGGCACCCCACAGAAGAAGTCTCTCTCATAAAATACCTACACACATGAATGATACAACTGCTATTCAAAGTTACAACAGAACCAGTCTAACCTTTCAGCAGTGAGTCTGGTACCCCGCAGAAGAAGTTGATGTCGATCCCTCTGAGCTGATTGAAGAATGTGGCTGGGTCAAGAAAGTCACGCACAAGTTCCGTCAACTCACCAGCCTCTTCGTTCAGCTTCTTTTGCTCATCGTATTGCTATGGTAACAGAAAAGTGGTTATTGACAGTTAAATGTCTAGTCAATAGAAATGGGTATCATGAATTTTGGATTTGAGTTCATTTTTTGTTGGTTTGAATTTAAATGATGACTATGTCAGTGAAAACTATTTCCTTTTTAAAACAAGAGGTCAAAAGGTCCTAAGGCGCTCACCTTAGATCCAATGTTTTTCAATGGACTGGAATCATATTTCACTCCGCGAAGAAATCATAAGAATAAAATGTTCATGAAAACAAGGCAATAAATGTGGCCTCATCAGTGATCAAAAACTTTTTCTTTATAAAACTTAGAAACCTAGTTTTTTACCACGTGACTCAGTTTCAAACTCAGCAAAAATATAATTTGGGGAATTTTTCTTAATAAGTTTTATGAAGATTTGGGAAATAAATGTGGCCTTTTAGATAGTTCACAATCTTTTTCTTTTATCTGGCCCAGAAACCAAATTGTTGACCCCCCAAGTTACCCAGTTTTGAACTAATTCAAAATATATTTGGGACAAACTTTCTGACAAAAATTCACGATGATTGGACATTAAAATATGGCCTCTTAAATTGTCCAATGCATTTTCTTTCATTAGACATAGTAACCTTGTTTTTTACCCCTAGTGACCCAGTTTTGAAGGCATCCAAGAATCATAGGGACACTACTTAAATCTTATGACTGAGTTTCATAAAGATTTGGCAATAAATTTGGCCTCTAGAGTGTTCACAAGCTTTTTCTTATATTTGATCTAGTGACCTAGTTTTTGATCCATTGTGACCCAGTTTTTAACTTGATCAAAATATATTTGAGACACAAGTTTCTGACCAAGTTTCATAAAGATTGGGCTATAAACGTGACCACTAGAGTGTTCACAAGTTTGTCTATAATTTGACATAATAACCTAAATGTTTGACCCCATGCAACCCTGTTCCAATACATAATTGGGACCAAATTTATGTTCTGAGCAAGTTTCAGCAATAAATGTTACCTCTAGAATGTTCATGAGGTTTAAAAATAGCCATATAAAGAAAACTGTCATGTCCCCTGAAAGCCATCTGTTATAACAGGACAGACTTGTTTTAAAACTTGGCATAGATAGCATTGGGACAAAATTTCTGATCAAGTTTCATGAAGATTGGGCATTAAATGTGGCTTCTATAGTGTTTACAAGGCAAATATTGACATGCACATCGGACATAAAGAAATCACAAAAGATCACTCAATCAGGTGAGCTAAGAATAGTGTTCAATAATCCCAATCATTGAATATGAAAGGAATATACACTCACATGCATACCAATTTACTAGTTCGGCATCACCTGTATTAGTATGATTAGTAATTAGCACAGGCTAATCTGGGATGACAATTTACGCACATGCATTATGCCCAGTTTTCTCAGAACGCGACACACACTCATACACCAAACTGCAGTTGTGACAGCTATATTTAAGCAGTCTTTACAAACACAGATGCTATGACATGCTTGAACAGTCATTTAATGTAAAATTATTTAAAAAAAATAAAATTGAATGTATACTCAACACAAGTATTTTGAAAACACAACCTTCAACATGATATCTGCGAGATCAGTTCTGTCAATCAAATGAAATCTTTTAAGTAAACTTCATCATAAGACTGTATTGTGTGAAATTAAAATAAAACATAAAACTTGGAATATATTCATTTGGTCATTAGCTCACACAAAGCTGTCTATAACATTTTGTTACATGTATGTGTATACTTTTGGTATAATCAGTAATTTCCTTGATTTGATCATTAAATGCGATGGTGTTTTGATCTGCCGTGAATTTCACTGTACTTATGAACTCTGTTAAGGCATGCATTTTTTTAAATTCAAAAAGGTATATAGTTTTGTGAAAAAAAACATTTTGATGATGTGATATAATTATGCTGGCATCTATTTTACTCATAGTATAAATCAAAATTCATAAAAACATAACAGGTCCAAATGAACATAAATAAATGCTGTAATAACACAGTTAACACTAAAAGTGATGTGTCAATCCAACTTGCACATGAAATTGTTAGTTTTCATTAATGCTCTCATTATATGATGAAGGTGCAAAACATACGTCTAACAATTCACACACCAAGCATGCAAACTTGTGAATATTAATTCACATGAACACAAGCACAACCAATATAGGCAAGAACAAACAAACAGGCTTATTTCATTGACACAAACCTGGCATTAAGCCATTTTTCGGCGTTAGCTGTATACGCCAGCTTTTCACCTTAGCCTGACCTTTGTAAACGACCAATCAATTTGAATATAAAATTTCCCGCCGGTGGGCCTGAAACTTTTCGCAGTAGAAAACGTGCAATGTACAAACAGATTTCACATTAACATTAATATGTTATTCCATCAACTTTCTATTTTTGGGAAGTATATGGGTATGAAAAGGGATACTACAGTTTGTTTAGCAACAATGTTAACTGCGTATTCAGCATGAAACAATTGTATCTCTAATAATAAGGTTTAAGAGATAGAGCAGTTTCACACTTAATTCTCAACATCAATACAGTTTGTGTGTTCCCCTTTATATTCAGAGGATTGTCAGCGCCAGAGCGTTTGTACTTAAAGGCTTGGTTCTCATATTTAGTTATTACTACCATATTGCTGCCTGTGTACTAGTATATTTTAGTTCATAAAAGTATCGTTTTTTGATATCCTGATATTAGTTTTGGCCAAACCGTATTTAATTGTTTTCGAAATTGAACATTAAACATGTAAAAGTATAAAGTTTTAAACAAGCCGTCGTTCAACCTGTGAAATCGTGACCTCACTTTAAAGCATTGCATTCCAAGCCGCAAGGTATCAGGGTGAGTTCGCGCGGTCAGTACAGGGATCGTTATATAATAGAGACGGTATCGCGTGAACTAGGTGAACTGGGATTTAATTAAGACCAGATGTTAAATGAAGATATTCGCCGATATAATTATGGTATCTCAATAAAAGATTCTTAATGTGTTTTCAACAAAACCATGATAAATATTATTTTTGATTAATTCAACAAGAATTATTCCACCATATTGACCAGTGTATTGAGCAAGAGCGAGATGATTCCTGATACTGTTAATAATCGAATCAAATAGCAATGCCCGACAGACCACTAAACAGGTTTGTACGTCCGAAGAACGCGCGAATAAATATTAAAAATATGTACAGATACTTCGCGTGTGGCCGGTTGACTAACATCTTTTAATTTCACTTCCATTCTTTCTTTTTTTGTATCTATAGATATATGATCAGCAGTATGTAATCATGTAAAATAAACCGCGAAAACTACGCGTAAATATCCCGTACTGCGTGAAATGCAGCTAAGAACTGCACAGAAAAAGNATTCCCAAAACGGTGAAAAAACTTTGCAAAGGTTTGCCTCCCCATTATGCACATCTCATTGCCCTATATCAGTTGACAAAACTTCTCTCTTGCACTTCTCAATCCAACCCCTGAATAAAACTTGCAAGAACCCTATGACAGGGAGTTTCCTATAGCAATGCAATTATCAGCTTCCCTGTAACACTGGTGGTCTTTCATTGGTTAACATCAAAGAAGGACCCACACAGAGTTCTCTAGATGGTGTGAATTATTGGTAATTCCATGGGTTATGCAACAGAGCCCCATACTAAAGGATCACAGCATAGTGTCACTTTTAGATAATTCACCCTATGATATTGCAGCAACATTCTGTGCCATATTGCCTCAGCTTTTTGGTTACTGTGAAACCATTTATTTTGGTCAGCACAAAATGTCATCATTTTTTTTTAATAACTGACTATTTGGTCAGCACTTAAATTCGTCAATTTCTGGTTTGGTAAACCAAAAAAAAAAATGCGTTGGACATTTTCCGATTTGTTTGTAATACTTGTCTGTTCTAAAGTGCGGTTGCAATAAATCTTGTTGGGAGGCTAACTTGGGCCCTGTTTATCACATCCCAATTAACTAGTCTTTTGTTATGATTAGCGGATTAGTGAATAAACGTTATCGACTACCGGTAATGCTGTTACTATGTATGTGCTATCGATCTATTGAATCATTGACAGCTTTAACGAGGCATGTTTCGTTTCATCGTTTTTTTGTAGACAATATGCATTTAAATACTGTCTGCTTAAATGCAATTGAAAGCGTAACAGTCAATGAAAAAATAAATAAGTAATCCAGATGATTTAGTTACATGCAAACGCAGGGAAATTGTAAACAGCAATTCATTTTCATTTTCGCCAGATTTTCAGAAAGTCCCCCGTGAAGCACGTTCTTTGCATGACCGCGTATGACGCATTAAAACGTTGCTTTGTATCATATTGCATTCAATCTAAATTTAAATTCACTCGTCCATAAATGGACAGATTTTTTAAATTGATGTTGTCATTATTTTGGATTATCAGATATATATGCACATTAGAAAAGGGGTATGTATACAGTTACTGATACACATTTACTTCTTTCAATTTCGTTTATTGTCTTTGATCAGTCGCGTGTTGGCTTCTACTTCACACCCCGAAAAAACACAATACACACCATGGGTAATAAAGTTGTTAACAATTAGCGCTAATCATTACTATTCTACATAAACGAAGTCAACTCATTCGATACAGCTTAACTGCATTCGCGTTTTACAGGATATGTCACGTGTCAATTTAAGTACACTGTATAATGTACACCCCTTTGTGTCAAAACCGGATATATCTTGTTCAAGAAACAGACGCAGTATGAATGCGTGGATTACGTTGGATTTTAATGTCTCATGTCAATGGTTATTTAGTCTTAATTTTGTTTAAACATTGGACACAATTATTCATTAGAAACTTCAATTCGTCAATCGGTCTACTGACGAAATAGACGAAAATTAATGTTTGACGAATAATAATGGTTACACAGTAATCCTAATGAAGCACAATTTTGATCTAGCAGCGTAACAGTGCCATCACAGGAGTTTTTCTAGCCAATTTGGGAAAAGGGGAAAAAAAGTTTGGTTTGGGATTGGATCAGTTTGCTTTGGGATCAGGTCCGTTGTACGGCCTTTTTTAAATAGCAGAAAAACCCCTGCATCATACCAAAGCATGCCTTTACTTCATCCTCCAAGTCCTGACAAGATGTGTTGAGGACATTCTAGGACAATTGGGTCCAACCAAGTGGGGCATGGAAGGGTCTTGTTGGATATGTGCCTCGCTCTGTGAAAAGGGGGTTTAATGCATGTGCGTAAAGTGTCATCCCAGATTAGCCTGTGCCTCCGCACAGGCTCATCAGGGATGACATTTTCCACACATGCATTAAACCCCATTTTCACAGAGCCAAGCTCATATCTATCAAGACCCTATCATCCTAAGAAGAGTCTTTCTTTACATAAAAATATCATAAAAGCGGAAAGTGTCGTCACTGATAAGCCTGTGCCGACTGCACAGGCTTATCTGGGATGACACTTTACGCACATGCATTAAACACCCTTTTCACAGAGCGAGGCTCATATGCAAGAAGTCCAGAGGTTTTAGCAAGCAAACAACCTTTAAGTATGATCATGAAATAAGCATTAACAAAGGGTTGGGCCAGATGTTGAGCCAGTGTGATAATAATGTTGGAATGGGAGTATTGAGGATTGCTATGGCAAGGTACAAATGTAGAAGAGACCTTGTATAAAAATGACATCCAAAGAGCTTTCATCTTTTGTCATGTTAATGTTAAGTATTGAACAATCAGAACCAGGTGAAGGACTGGAGAACTTAGAAAGGACATGCTCTGGTCAAATTGGCACCATACACAACAAACACAACTTACCTTTACTGGGTCTGTCTGTGCCAACATCATGAAAAAAGCAAGAGTCAATGTTAACAAAGCCATCAAATGATATGCTACTGTTGCATTATTACATTGTAACAGTGTAATAACCATGACATATCAATGGCATGTGATAATAATTTCATACATATCAAAGGTATGATTTAAAGGCGGGAATGAATATTTCACAATGTTTCAAGTGTTAACAACCTTTTTCTTGAAACGGACGAGTGATTTAGTGCTTGACCACACATGACCAAGATTTGATCTCAGCCATGAGATGATTTGGACAAATTTTATGGTTTAGGTTTCATGGGCAATAAATTTGACCTCAAGAATGTCAACACACTTTTTCTTAATTTTGACTTGTTTTTGAACCCACATGTCCCAATTTCAAACATGACCTAGATATCATTTGGATAAATGTTCTGACCAAGTGTCATGAAGCAACAAACATGACTTCTACAATCCTTGCACACTGTTTCTTCAATAAGACTTCGTGACCTAGTTTTGTATTTTTTGTGCGTTTAGTTTGATTTTTAGTCACATCATTGCGGTGTGTGAACCAACACACTTCTTTCCTTGGTTAGTTGGTTTAACAGTACTGTGTTCACACACACTAATGCCAGTAACTGACAACTGCTCTTTTTTCAATTAAAGGTAGAAGATGAACGGCCATAGGACTTAGCTAGCCGGCCCTGACCTTGTTTTGACTTGAGATGACCGAGCTTCAGACATGGCAAACAGATCATGGGACAAGTTTCATGACAATTAGGTCAGAAATGTGACCTCCAGAGTGTTAACTAAATGTTTTTATGACACACAAGTCACAATACAAAACTAAAAACAGAAAAAAGGCAATCACAAAGCTCACATTAAGCATATGTTATGCTCCAATGAGCAAAAATAATCACATGTTCTTACATTCTTAATCCGTACATAGAGAAAAATCTTGTGCATGGTTTAGTCTCATATAAAACCTGAAAATGATGCTGACTAACATTAACATGTACAATCAAACAGGTTAAAACACAGATGTAGCAAGTTCAACCCTGATGATTGATTGGGCAATGCATGCTTATCATGTACATGTATAACCAAGTACAATAAGTTTCTAGCATGGATTAATCCAATTTAAACAAGTGAAGTGTTTGTGAAACACTATGTCCCCTTTTGAACGATTTTGACCCATATATTTGACCTTTGACCTTGAAGGATGACCTTGCCCTTTCACCACTCAAAATGTGCAGCTCCATGAGATACACATGCATGTCAAATATGAAGTTGCTATCTTCAATATTGCAAAAGTTATGGCCAATGTTAAAGTGTTAAATGCAAACAAACCAACAGACAAACAAACTATGGCCAATGTT
Organism: Dreissena rostriformis; assembly: GCA_007657795.1. Classification (NCBI taxonomy): domain Eukaryota; kingdom Metazoa; phylum Mollusca; class Bivalvia; order Myida; family Dreissenidae; genus Dreissena; species Dreissena rostriformis. The sequence continues at coordinate 2,708 of VMBQ01005355.1, read as the reverse complement.
AAAGTTTGTGCAAACAAACCAACAGACAAACAAACCAACAAACAGACAGGGCAAAAACAATATGTCTCCCAGTATACACTGGGGGACATAAAAATGTTCTTTAACATTCTGATGTTTAAATAATATTGTGAATTAGAGTAAAAAGAAGTTCTCAATAATTAATGAACAATTTTTTTTTAATATGCAATTTTTTGTGCGATTGTGTAACTTAATATGACAGAACAAAATACCAGAAACATAATTTCGTTAACATTTTACTGAGAGGAACTTTTTTAACAAATGAAACAAAAGATAAAACATCCCATGACTATTAAAAAGTATAGATTTAATGAACAAAATAAAAAAATTCCCACAAGAACTGAATCAATATGAAGCAAAAAAGTTGTTTGTTTCAACTAAATATCAAAATAAGGGTTGGTAGATTGCCAAAGATTGCTTTTCTTGTAAACTGTTTTTACTGTACAAAAGTTATTTCCCACTTAAAAAGGAAATTCAATTACAGAAGTCTACCAAATTGCTTTTTAACCATTTTTTTATATCCTGTAGTTAATTTTGCAAAAAGGATCAATTCTTGCAAAAATGATCAAAACTAACCATGGAATACCAAAATAAAGTTTAGGGTTAGCACAAAAATTCAAGTCAGTCTGGTGAATGGAAACAAACAACTTTTTATCAGGTCTATGCTTCAGACATGCTTGTAAATCTGCATTATCCTACCTGCAATGGGGGTGGACTGCTGTGTAAACCTCGCACCAGGCTCTGGCAGAATGTCCCCAGTCTGGGGAGCAATACTAGACCTCTTCGCGATGACATTTCTTAGTTTGATGGCGTTACTCTTGGCTTACAGAAGGCTGCAAATTTACAATAGATATGCAACATTTACAGAATTGTATGCATTTAAAACTTTACACTAGTGGCAGTGATTATTTTCAATTTTGTATATAAAAATTTACAATATCTGTGAAGTTTAATATCCTCTGAGAAAATGTATAATAATTATGTTGAAATTTATAAACATGTCTGTGAAAATTTATGTTTATGTGAACAGCAATTATTTTTATAATCATGACATTGTATGAGATATTTATCATCATTACGTGTGATAATTTTTTTTAGACATTATTATCAATTTTTAAAGACCGATATCAGGGTTTTTTTCCAACCATTTTGGGAAAAGGAATCTGGTCAAATTGGGATTTTTAAAATCGATAAAATGGCAAATTTTGTAAAAAAAAATTATCGAAAAATGGACCAAATTGAATTGGGATTTTTTTTATCAACAAATATTGACACATCAGGACAAAATCATATAAATTATAGTAATATATTTTGTTAGATGTTTATGAAATAAAATTGAGATATAATAATCATAAAACCCTTTTTTTTGAGNAGGGAATTGGGATTTTTTTTACAGTTTCGGTTTGGGATAGGGTCTGTGTTATGGCCTTTTTTACATAGCAGAAAACCCCTGGATATGACTGTAAATTATTAGTTTACATGGTTTCACACTATTATAGCGTCAGGTGCAAATTATCAACCATATCTGTGGAAATCTACAGTAAGTTTTGGGAAATTTAAAATTATGTATGCAAAATTATATCCTGTAAAAGTTAACATTCTATATCTGGAATTTACTTTTAATGGCACTGAAATGTTATGTCTCCATTGCAAAAGAACTAGACGTCTAAATGAATCAAAACAAGCATGTTCATTTTATTACTGCAAATACATTTGGTTAAATTTAACAGAAGAAATCATTCTCCAATACATCAAAAGAATGTCCAATGTCACTAACAAGTTCCGACTGATACTGGATATTGACTTGTAGCATATTTATGATTATTTCTGTTCAACCAACCATGGCTGCAGTAGCGAGGACTTGAACATGTTGAGGTACACATAACAAAAACTTATGTTGAATGCCAAAGTTATACAAATTCAATCCAGACACATTTGAAGAAAATGGGGGAAAAACGCTCAGTTGCTGTACATGTATTTATAACAACACAAGACATATATTAACATATCAATACATGTACAACATTACTTTCAAGGTTTAAGAGATTCTAGACGTGTACTCTTCAGTGCAGTATAACATGATATGACAATTATTTGCACAATATAGCATATGATATTCTTCATTTCATCACAATTTCAAAAGCCACTTCAAATCTGTCTATGTGGATTTATGAAGACTCATGTAAGGAAAGATCTAGAGTGAAATAGCAGGGTTCTGCACCCTGACCCTTTACTCCCCTCCATTCCGGCCCTATGAAATGGTAAAACAAAAATGGTGTACATAAATTTAATATATTTTTGCAAATAGTCACTGGAAAATGAAGAGTATGCTTTAATAGTTCACTTAGAAGTGTTAGGCTAAGAAATACTTTCCATTTAGAAATTAATAAAAAAAATGTCACAACACCAGACAGGTACTGCTTTTCACCATGCCCCTTTTTATCAGTACCCTGCCCCTTTTTAGCAGCACCCTGCCCCTTTTGTGTTCCCAGATCTTTCCCTAAAATGCCATGGTTTAGGATCTACAGGGATGGAAATAAGTGGTTGCCGGTGAGCCCGGGGCAAGTAGATTTTGGCCTGGGCAACTCAATTTCAAAAGTTGGTAGTCCGGCCGGGCAACTAACTTTTTTTTTAAACTTGAAACAATTCAGTGCAATAAAAATTGAATAAAAATTGGCGACAGTGGATCA
>VMBQ01005354.1:44128-68144 GCA_007657795.1 Dreissena rostriformis | reverse complement strand
AAGTTATTAGATGGAAAAAAATCAGCAAAACTGCCGCAACACCCCTTACAAACAATATGGAAGTTAAGACCGTATACCGAGAGGAGGAAAATGTCAATGGAAAGGCTAAGCATAACCTCCCAATCTTCAAAATTAGTACAGATGCGTACAGATCAAATAAAAAATAAAATAACACCAACAATAATAAAACAACAAAATCGACATCACAATACTGCATTTAAACTTAACTATCCAATACAATCTAATGCATTTGACCTCATCTTGTTTCGTCATTTGTCATCGAACCTTCACAAAAGTGGCATATAGCATGTTCATTTATTTATTGCAATATATTTGTTTAAAAAACTATAATAGCACTATATACTTTTGTGTTTACAGACAATAAGTTTAAAGTGATCAAACACCGTTATGAAACACAACGATCCACAGGAAACTGCCACAGTACAGTATCTTGGAATCATACAGAAAGAGAAGACCATGGATTTATTAAATTCCGGTAAATTCATCTTCTCTTTAAAGTGGAGTAAGAACACCTTTTTGCTATAATCAGCACTTAAACTACGATACAAGTGAAACGTGTATCGCATAATTTGCATCACTTCTTGCAACCCGTTCTTTAATTTAACTACATATAAAAAAATAGCTTTATAACCACTGAACTCACAAATACATTCAACCAGATACAGGTAATGATAGTATTGTTACGTTAATTTAACGTAAGTTATTATAAGTTCTTATCCACAAGCTGTATTGTTCCAATAATGGATAGTCATACACTAGGTACATACAATGCAACAGTTGCCGTATCATCGTGGATATTCAGCTCCTGACCGCTTATGTGTTCTATTTTAAATCTGTTTACCTGTACATACCATTTCACTGGTGGATTGCGGAAATATAACGACAACCTGCATAGCTTAATGACACCTTGGAAATTGTTGCAAACTGCATATTTCATGAAGTAAAACTTTGTACTCAATTTGTTACTCAAGTATAAAACATTTTTATAAGAATTGAACTTTAAAAGGAACATATACAATAAAGTATGTGCCGTGATAACAGCATATCATGACGTAGACGGAAAGGTAAAGCAATGTACATATTTCCATGGGCCGTGATAACAGCATATCATGACGTAGACGGAAAGGTAAAGCAATGTACATATTTCCATTGTTTCAAGCGGTCATGAATATGAGCCTAGCTGTGAGGAAATTCTTAATACAGGCTCGTAAAGTGCCGTCCCAGATCAGCCTGTGCAGTACCCACAGGTTAATCATGGACCACACTTTCCGCCTTAACTGGAATTTCGCTTAGAAGAGACTTCCTTTAAACGAAAAATACAAGTTTAGCTCTTCATGTTGTTGGAGGAAATAAAGTTATAGACTAGCTATATACTTTACACACATGCATTAAGGTCGGTTTTCCCAAAGCGAGGCTCATATTTTATCGTCTCCATTAAACTTTAGTATGGCGGCTGATTTCTCCCATATCGGTCTGGCTTGTTGGTGGGTTTGTAGGTCGCCGAAGCGAGAACAGACTATAACAAAGCCGACAAATGTCAAAATGTTCGTATGGGCGCCATTTTGTCGTTCTGGCGGGTATATTTCTCAATCTCTCGTGTTGAGGTGTTGGCGGCATTGAAAGTCGCCAACACGACAACACGCCAGAACGACACAATTAATATACTGACCAGAACGATAAAAAAGGGCAAGAATTGATACAGTGTTCGCATTGGCGCCCTTTTGTTGTTCAAGAGGGTAAATTTTGTAATCGCTGGTGTTGGCGTGTTGTCGATCTTCTTCAAACCCGCGTAGGAGCCAGAACGATATGGCGAAAATCAGCAACCATTGGTCTGTCATAATAGAATATATATTTGTGAAGATATTTGTACCTCGTTCTGTGAAAAGGGGGTTTAATACATGTGCGAAAAGTGTCGTCCCAGATTAGCCTGTGCAGTTCGCACAGGCTTATCAGGGACGACACTTTCAGTTTTAAAAAATATTTTTGACGAAAATCCAGTTAAGGCGGAAAGTGTCGTCCCTGATTAGCCTGTGCGGACTGCATAGGCTAATCTGGGACGACACTTTTCGCACATTTATTAAACCCAGTTTTCATAGAACGCGGCTCATTTTGTTAGAACTGCTTGCTATTGCTCGTCAACATAAACCTGACCTTCGCGAATTGTATTTATTTAATTAATTACACGCTTAAATTTCGCCTCATCTTCGTAATCAAACTTGTTTAATTAATTACAACGGCAATTTATTGGGGAGGCGGGGGATATATTTTTTTCATTTACCCGATTCCAGCACGAAATGTAATTTTTTCTTCCAAACGGTTGTTTAATATATCCATGATGAAAAGTCAGTGTCTGGTTGATGGTGTCGAGCTTTAATGTACGAAGGTGAAACTGAATCACACGCACATCAACACAAGTAAATCACATGACACCTTTGTTACCATGTTGCAGACGTCATGCAGAGCAACGACACCAACCTTTACAGCCAATGGCAGACGCTTAGCAGCAGAATCTGCAGTTTTTCTATTTCTTGTTGTAGGTTTTAATGTCAGTTCTGACAATTATATTCCAAGAAACACTGATATATCTGAGTTAATCACAGGTGTTAGCTTTCTTGAAATCGGTTTCTATGGTAACGGGAATGGTTTTTGCCACAAATGCTCTTGACTAGGTGTCGCGGCTCCTATCTGTATAAGATGTCATTTTCTGTTGCAATTACGTCCTTATTCTCTGTGTATAGACGTCTCAACACAGTGTAGTCGTTTGAATATATTCTCTCTTTTTTTTGTAATATTCGTCAATTATTTTCAAGGAAATATACAAGGTACGTTGTAAGTTTCTGTTTTATTTTAAAAAATAACGATTGAAAATAATTACATTTCCTCCTAAGGAAATTGGCCTATAAGAGCGTCATAATATCGGATGATTTTGTTACGTTTTTTTTTATTTATTTTTTTCATTTTTTCATTTGTTTTTGTATTGAAATTGTATTGAAAACGTGACATACTTATTTATATAGTGTTTGTATTAAGACGATGTACTTATGTTTAACTCTAAATAAAATGTCTGTTCTGGTCTGTTAAAAAGATAAATCTTTGTGCATGAGAGTTCAACGAATCGCAAGAATTCATATTAAATTGTGATTAGAAAATTTACAGCGTGTTCATATGGTGTTAGAGTATACGTGTATTCTATAAAGTGAATCAAATAAAATCCCAGAAACATAAATTAGTGCCGTGAGCACCGATTTATTTATTCATTCATTCTTTGATTAATTAATTAATTCATTTATTGATTTATCTATTTATTTAAAACTATTATTTTGAGCATGATCATAATAAATATACCGGTAATAAAGGCAATAATAATAATAATAATAATAATAATAATAATAATAATAATAATAATAATAATAATAATAATAATAATGATAATAATAATTAATGATAATGATAGCTATACTTTTCTGTCTTGCGCTCAGATTTCGGGCTAGTTTTTGTTATTGTTAACTTTGTATGACTTTTTTTATATCTAAAGAAAGAGCAGCGAGCATCTTGTTGATGCGAAGACTTTTTTTACAAACGAAAATAAGTTCGACTTTAATTTATATCTACCAATAACCAGTGATAACTGATATAATGACAATTATTTGAAAACATGTTGTTTTTTGCATTTTCCGTAAAGAAATTTTCATACTGGCAAATGTGTTTAATGTTGTTACGAAATTTCACTTCTTAACGCCTTTTTTAAACGGTTCGCATTTAAATTTCAAAATGTGTTCGTCAGATCAAGTAGAAAACAAGATTTGTGTGTAAGCATTGTCATAATGTACAGGTAAATAAATATGTAGATGTATTGTATCATTCGCGGCTCTAATAACAGTTATAATAACGCACATAATGCAAACACTCTTATTACAAGGACTCATCCAAAGTACCAACTCGTGTATATATTACCCGATAGACAATCAAAACGTATGTATTATATTAATCCTTGTATCAAAATTCACATGGCCACACAGAAATTGTAACCCAAATGCAAAGGAATATACATGGTATTCCAATTCATACCCGCCAATATTTTGCAGACTCGACAATTTTCTTTTGGCAGCTTCACTGATAGGCAATACAAAAAAGTACTATTACTCATATCTTCAAATCGGATGACTCAATTGTCTTACCTACTCAGCATTCTTTTTAATAATTTAACAAGTGGTCCATGTTATTTTAAACCAATTTATTCACTCAATTTGAGCGAGATTATAAAACTTAAATAAAATATTCCCTTAGGTAGGATAACTGTTGTTTAGACCTTGATACTTTCCATTTTTATTCACCTGTCCGTCTCTTTGCCACAATTCGGAGAGGCTATTTGTAAAGTTTTAAATGATAAACTATTCAAATTTGTGTGGCAAAGGCCTTCAAAATCAAAAAAAAGTCATAACAAAAGATTTTGATGAAGGGGGACTCAAAATGGTGGACATAAATGCATTTATGAAAGTTTAAAATTATCATGATTAAAGAAAAGTTAATCAAGGCTAGAACAAATTTACATCGTTCTCTAGAAAGTTAATAGATTTTAATATACTATGTAATTCAGGCAGATTTTACTCAATTTTAGCTGTTAAAAAAATAACCAACGCTTTTTGGATAGATGTTTTAACAATATATTCTGACTTTGTTAAGCGTATTAATATCGACTCTGTTGATTAACTTCTAGATATGCCTTTGTTTTTTAATAACTGTTTATTATTCAAAAATCAATACATTTTTTGGAAATATTGGTATGATAAGGGCATTCGGTATTTTAAGATATTATTAAAGACAGTGGGCAGATTTTGTAACTGCAAGAGCTACAAGCCAAAATGAAAAACCGGTAAACTTTTTACATTATGAAGGTATAAAAAAGGTTCTTTCCACATACATTGTCTCAGTGCAAAATGTAAAATTAAATGAGTATAAAGTACATTCATATCCCATTTTGTCGACCTATATTAAACCTATCATTCTGAATTAATGTAATAAGTTACTATACAATATGTTAAAGTGGAACTCTGCTATCCCCACATGCCAAACGAAATGGAATGAACACTTTGCAGATAATTCCATACAATGGAAAAATATCCATGGACAAGTGTTTTTCAAAAACGAATAATACATATATTCACTGGTTACAAACTAGGATTATCCACAGAATATTGGGAACAAACTCACTCCTTTTCAAAATGGGCTCGTCCGATAGTAAAACATGCGCTTTTGAAAAATGTGAGAAGAATCAATTACCTATTTATTCTGGGATTGTAACACAGTAAAAAATACTTATTAACGATATCTCGGATAGCTTAAAAACGCAAATATACAAATAGTAATAATAAACTGCAAAATGTTCCTTCTTGGTGATACAAACGTAAATGACAACTGCTGTATTCTTTTCATCGAAGTTAAAAAGTTCATTTTTGAATGCAAAAGGAAAGAAGTAATTCCAAATTGTCAGGGATTTAAGGCTAGCCTAAAATTAGCTTTAATATATATGCAAACACAACAAATGAATCAAATAAAGGAATTTGTTGGATAGTTATAAAATTAATATGTAATTCATGAATGCACGAATAACAAAAATAACTGTTATTAACTCGCATTATATATGAAACTTAAAAAATGTGTTAACGTGGTCAAGTGTTACTTTGTTGTTTGCATATTTATCATAATGTTTTTGTTGATTGTGTTGTAAACTGAACTCTACGTCTAAAATCAAACTTTGTTAAAAATGTCCATTTTTAATGACACTAGCAAATGTTACATAACTAGGTTTAATCTTGTTTGAACACTGTAACCATAGTTGTTGTAAATCTGATTCTCTTCTTGTTTAAGAAACACTCAATATTATTATAAAACAAATAAAATAAGTAAAGTAAAAAAGGTAAAAAAGGTTGAAGGAAGTATGATACTAATTCAGCTTGAGTAATGATTGTAATAATATAGCAAAAAAACACATAACATATGGTAATTTAAGTAGATGAATGTACATGTCTTTGTAAATTGTGTGTACATATATATATTATGAAATGAATAAAAGCATTTAAACAGGAAACAAATAAATAAAAGAGGTAGTTGATTTTAACAAAGAAATAACTCCTAATATTTTATGGGAATTAATAAAAGGTAGGATCAGGGATGAAAGCGGAATATACTCAACTTATAAAAAAAAAACACCTAAGTATTAAAAAAGAAACAGAAATAGTAGCGAAATTACATCATATTGAAGAAAAAAAAATAATCATAATGACGTAACATTACTACAAATTTATGATATAGAAAAGGGAAATTTTAATGCTATAAATGAGGAGAAAATCAAAGGCATTTTAATAAGGGCAAAAACAGAGTGGATTTAGGGCGCCTATAGAAATACAAAATATTTCTCTTCTTTAGAATAAAGAAGATAGGAGCAAAACGTACTTAAACAGCTTATAATTAATGATGAAATATAACATGATCATTAAAAAAAGGGACATGTTAAACAATATTTCGCTTCACTTTATAAAAATAGACGTGATTTTGGATTTTTGGATCAAGAAAACAGAGACACATTCTTTCAAGATAAAAATTGTGATTATGCACATATAAACTGCTGAAACGTTTCAAGGTCAGTCAAAAATGTCACACATGTTAATTGTATCAAATTGTTGGCAAACTTTTATGTTTTAAGAAATCAGTATCAGAACAGCATACAAAATAGTAATCATTTTAAAACATATCTTCAGAATAGGCTCAAATTGAGAAGATAATTGCTTTTTAAAAGATCAAACATAAACTTTTAGAACAATTTTGAATAGATATTTAACATTAATCATTTTAATTGTGGTCTGAACATGCATTTTTAGGCTTTGATATATTTGTAGAATTGTTTATAGTTGTGTATATAGCTACTGTCTCGTTTAATACTCAGTTTAGTTCAACCTTTTTCTTTTAGCTCGATTCCATCGAAAGCCTAAGGCTTAATTAAAACGCTATGGAGTCTGTTTCCTGAGTGTCGCTTGGCGGACATCATATCCACTACGCCACGGCGACCTCTAAATACTTTTGATATATATATAATATATTTAAAAAAGTTCACATGGCCAAAGTTCAATTACAAGTAAATTATTTATATTGACTATAAATAACTAATTGTCGGTACTTTCAAAAATAACAAGTTTATCCTAAACAATTAACAAAACGTTGTCGATTAAACTTCACAAGAAATACTCTTGATTCAATTATGCACACATCTATGTTTAATTAATTTCAGCCATTAACTTGAAAGGGAAACGCTCAAGTAACCCAGAATAAAATGAAGTTTTCTGACAAACTTCTTTATGGGCTCTTGCACGTCTTTTTGTACACGGTCTGCGTCGATTGTAACCCAGTTTCATCAACGTTGAAAACGTTAACACAACGATGCCCCGGTTACCGATACTGTAACCTGACATCCGGTGTAAAAAATTTGCATATCAACAGTAATACTTCCTGTTGCCAGCCCGGATGTAACTGTGACGCTACCGGAAGGAACTGCTTTGGCACAGCCTCATGTTGCAATGTCCAGGGAGCCAACGTATTGGAGCCACAATGTCTACCGACAAGCGTTCAAGGGAAACCAGCGGTCAAGCTCATTAGAGAAGAAAATTGGAGCGTGTCTGCCGCGCAACTGGGCGTCCTCATGCACGCGTCCTGTCCTCATGACTTCAACGGCTCTCGGTGTGAAAAACCGGACGTTTCGCGCTTGGAGGAAAACATCCCGGTAACGGATATGCGAAAAGGTACGGTGTTTAGAAACAAATTTTGTGCTGAATGTAACGGGCTCAACGAAACAGACTTTATAGCGTGGAAAACGTACGTTTCGTGCTCGTCGAAATTGGTGTTGAAGGCGGATAACTTGCTGTTCCCGAATACTCCCGACAAAATGTACACAGCCGCGACAAACACAGACCAAGGTGACTGTGGCGTCGAATTTATACCGCCGCACACATTTAACAAAACGGATATCTGTTTTCTAAACGAAACTGTAATACACTCTTGCCCGGAAAATTACTCGAACGTAGAGACTACAGAGGCATGCGAGACGCTGTACGGGCCATTTCTCCGATCGGATGCGACAATGATCCGCGTGTACGCCAACTTCTTCTGTTACCTATGTAATAGCAACGATACGGACGCGGAGGACGCNCATTATATTCATCTTTTGACGATCTAAAAACCTGAAAATTATAAAGAGTTGCAACGCGAAACGATTGAATAATTTGGAGAGTTCTGTTGTTATTGTTATATTTTGTGACACTACGAGGATTGTTTAAAGTATACAAAACACCACTCATTGTATGCGAACGGATGGCCGAGTGGTCTAAGCGTTAGACTTTTATTCTAGGGGTCAGTGATTCGAGCCCAGTTGTGGATTACTTTTTTCTTTCTTTAATTGTATTCTGATTGTTGTTTTTATGGAACCTGAATAGTTTCAATGTTTACACTTTTAAATTAAAAGCATTTAATTACAAACTCCAATATATGCCAAATTCTCTGAAAAGGTCCCTTTAAGCAACCTATAAACATATCAAGGGCCAACACAATAATTGTTTCATAAGAAGGATAGCCCTTAAATGTCATACTACTATAGAGCTAGATTATTTAGATCGATTGCGTCGAACGATCTGTGGTATCCGTTTTTGGAAGGCTCTGTCTAAACAGTGAAGAGATTTTTTACAATATTGACTCAAGATGAACGCTAATCCAAATAAAATAAATTAAAACAACAAAGTCAATTTTCCACAAGTTTCGTATAAAACAAATAAGTAAATCCTGTTTATAGTGTACACATGTGACTTTCAGGAAAAATGCCGAGAGTGGTTCTGTCCACTGGGTCACACGAGGTCGAAGGCAGACATGAGTTGCGTCCCTTTGTACACTGACGTCATCACGGCGACTTTCAGCGTCTCTCTGATGATACGCTTGGTTAAGTCGTCTGCGACAAGGACGGAGTCTTTCGACGAATGGGACTTAACTCATGATGTTCTCACAAAAATATACGGAGACGACGATGGCATGGAGATAGAAATCATCGTTTTAGCAACAGCATTCGATCGGTCTTACATGTTTTTGCTCCTGGTCATTCGTGTATCAGAGAATGCCAAATTCCTGGGTAAACTATTCGAGGAATCGACGTATGGACAGCGACTGATGTACAAAACGCACAACAGTTCTATTGAAGTCAGTGTGGATTTCGCGTCTGGAATCAAAATGGAGCTTAACATGTTCCCATTGGGCGACATTATTCTGGTCGATATGCTCGCTTACAGTGCATTGAACGTTTTGTACCGCGCCAATCTTTCCGACGTTGAGCTGGCGTTCCAGTACACGTCAATATCAAAACTCTTCGTTTGCCCGATATTCTCGCTGGAAAAGGAAGAGATCCGGGACTACTTTGACGTCATCGAAGTACGCGTTTCCGATTTACGTCTGTACGAGGGCGAGTTTTCTCGGGCCTCGCGATATAATTCAATTCGTGTCTGCATCAGCGACTATTTGCGGAAAGCCGCTGCGTACTACGAGCAGAAACTGAAAGAAAAAGCGTTCACCCCGCAGGCGATTCTCTCTGTCGTCTGCAACATCTTATCGATGACGGGACTCTGTTTTACTATCGTAACGTACATAATTTTCGATGAACTGCAGACCATTCCCGGCAAGAACAACATGATGCTTGCCGTCCACCTGTTGATCGCCCAGATCCTCTATCAGTTCTGTATGGACAAGACCGAGTACCCCAAAATGTGCGTCGTGTTCGGAATCCTCATCCATCTGTTTTGGCTCACTGCCATTTTCTGGATGAACGTCTGCACTTTGCACATGTTTCGGACCTTCGTCACCGGACAGAACTACCGGTCAGTGCGCGCGCTCGATCCCCAGGTCGTCTGCTACGGACTCTACTGCTATGGCATCGCGCTGGCTATGGTCGCCATCAATATTTCGGTCTCCGCGTACCGATCTGGCGGGAAGGAAATCGGTTATGGCGGGAACGTCTGCTACATATCTAACCCAGTCATGGTTGGCTGGGTGTTCGCGCTGCCTGTCGGAATGATCATTATTCTAAACATGGGGTTCTTCTTCGCCGTCGTCTATCAAATCTCAGCCTCGACGATGAGGAGGAGCGGAAAGTCGACGGATCGAACGAATACGGTCATTTACATGAAGCTTTCATCCCTAACCGGCGTGACATGGATTTTCGGATACCTGTACCTTTGGACCAACTTCGACCCTCTCGAGTATATATTCATCGTCCTGAACGCGGGCCAAGGGGTGTTCATCTTTATGTCGTTTATTTGCACGCAGAGGATCACCAAATTGTACATGGGTCTGCTACGCAGGGGCTGCATCAAAACCAAGACGAAGTTATGCAGGTGCTTGTGTTTCGCGCGCTACTACTCGGAGGGCACCGCTGCGGACATCAACACGCAGAAAATATCGATGTCGCACACTTTGAGTATCAAGAATATCAAAAAGAAGCTCGGGTCGAAATCGACAGTCGACAGCACAACAAACCCAAAGAACGCCGCGGTTAAACTGCACTCTAGCTCGAGTAGTTCCGGTGTATTCAAGGAGAGCGCACATGTGGCGCCTGATTTACGCATGCAGTTGCCCACGGGCGGTGCAGCTCCCAACGGCACCGAGTTCGAGCAGTTCAGATTTGATGTGCCGAGCGACGCCGGAAATGCACAAGAGAACGTGAAGATAGCCACGATCGACCTGCAGAACATCGAGTTCATAGACGCGAGGAACGCATGCGGAGAGTAAATTAACCTGAATCAGCTCGAAATTAATCAATGCGATCAGCACGAAAATAACCAAGGTTCCGGTAGTGACTTGTCAATCAAGGCAGTTGTGACCTTAGTATTGGTTTAGATTTCAGTGATGCATGATATAATATGGAACATTGACCAATTGATGGACTTTAAATTCCAAGACAAACACCTTAAAAACAAGACGCGGAGCAAAATATACAAGAATATAAGCTGCATTAACTATTAGTATGAGTGACTTTTTAACAATTGACAGGTATACATATATGCCAATTTAATAACGATTTAACACATTATGGCCAACAGAACTGTCAGTGGTAAACGTTAGCACATATAGATTATTTTAAACGCATTTAAGAGAGATTTCCGTCGAGATCATAGACATACAATTTATGCCTATGGTTTAGGACAAACATTGTACATGTACTCTTCAAAATACAATATTTTGTAATGCTATACAGTACATTATAAATCCAGTCAAGTATATGCTTGCGTGAATAGCTGACAATGGCAGCTACAATTCTCAATTCGTCCCAACATTCGTAATTCAAGTAAGGATTGCTGTGACACACTCCGGGACCGGACACTGAACATCGTGTCCTCAATCTTGAAACACGTTGAGACAACTAATTCTTCTAACAGCTTTGGAACTGTCTGATATTATTGGTATAAATTGCAAGATGTTTTCTGTTAAAAAAATAAAATTAAATTAACAAAACTCCGCTTTTCTGTTATTTTTATTTTACGTGTATTATTCAAAGTGAATATTGGTATTCTCACTTTCTATCGTAAGTGTTAAAAAATGTCACGGTAAACAACTTATTAACAAAAATCCGGCCTGCTTCGAAAACGATACCATCGTCACAGCATTTTGACATTCTACCCGGGATTTCTCTTCTTAGCAATGCTCAAATTTTCATTAACGTTACAAAACGTTACAAAAACGGGAATGTTTTGATACAAAGGCATTTCGCTCACACAAATTTTTGCTTCAACATGCTTGTTTCCACATTATGGTCCATAGTGGGAAATGATAAAGGTCCATACTTTTGCCGAAAATCGCCGCATCCCAAAATCCTTCCTCTACACTCGTCTGCGCATGTGGGATCTTCAGGTAGTAAAGTTTGAGCAAAATTTGACGAAATTACTTCGCCTGCAAACATTTGCACAATTTGCTGTACCGCATTGCATCCAGGTGTTAAAAGTTAATTTGTTAAGGTCTCCAACTCTTTGTTATTATGTTAGTTTGTTGCCGTGTTGAACATTAGTTTAGGGAATCTGGACATCGGTCTTTAGTGAAAATCGTTCTGACGCTAATATTAGCGCTGGCAGATAGTTTAATTTCCTACTTTATTTTGAGTTTCACTCCTATAAAATTGATTCCTACAATCTTTTGCCAAAAGATTAGTCAAGCAACAGCGATATCTCCTCAAACGTCAGAAGGCAATGGCGGAAGTGAACTAACATACCCGGATTCTCAATCCTGCGCTCTACCAGAGCTAGACCGCCCCATTGAGCAAAGCATGTTTCTACATTGAAACATAAGTACGAGGAATATTTACTCAATTTATGTGTTGCGTTTTAAATCGTGAACTGTTTGACCCTTTTTCGGCTCCCACAGTATATAGTCCATGGACCATGGTCAACACATTATATACCGTGGTGGAACTAGAAAAATCGTTGTGTTGAATATTACTTAACCAACTAATGACACTTGAAATTACACTTCACGTTAACATACTCTAAATGACGTCTGGAAAGCAACGCTCATTTGAGTATTACGATAAAATAAACATGACATCGCCTGCTTTGTAACTGTTTTGATAACGCGTCGTTTGATTGGTTGTATTTCCCTGTTGAATTGGACATGGAAACAATTGAGATGGTTAATTCATAATTGCGAGCCTAATCCTCTACGGTCAGTAAAAAAAGCTTAGCATATATAAGAGTAAATGTTGGTTTTTGGCGACGCATCGTTTGACCATTCGTAACTACTAGACTTCCATATACGATTATAAAGAAGAAATAAAATACGTATCAGTAGTCCACGACGGAAGCATAGTGTAAGACCGGACGGCGAAATTAAGCAATATTTAAGGCAGTCCAAAGTACAGCTGGTCCTGCCCTGAATCTTTTTGCCTTGAAATGGTATCCTTGACATTGAGGTGTCGCGACTCACTCATGCTTTGGCCTCAGTATGATGACAGGAAAATCCTTTGAAGGAGACACGAGATATAGAGCATAGAGAAGGTAAAATCCCTTGAAGGAGACATGAGAAATAGAGCATAGAGAAGGTAAAATCCCTTGACGGAGACACGAGATATAGAGCATAGAGAAGGTAAAATCCCTTGAAGGAGACACGAGATATAGAGCATAGAGAAGGTAAAATCCCTTGAAGGAGACACGAGATATAGAGCATTGAGAAGGTAAAATCCATTGAAGGAGACACGAGATATAGAGCATAGAGAAGAATTCAGTCTTAAACATTCAACATTGAATGGTGAACGTGACCTTGACCTAGCGTGACTCGCTCATGCTTTCTGCACATGGTCGTAATGAGCGAAACATTCGATATAAGTTCTATGCAAATGGTATCAAATCAAATAAATCTTGGCTTTATCTGGCATTTGCTACCGGAATTATTTTAATTGTGGAATTACTTCACAACTGACATTTTTTCACAAGGTAAAGTATGAGCTAGCGGTACATGGTAGATCTTTTTCAAGAAATTTACTGAAGGTAAAAAATGTGAGACATGTTTTTTTTTTAAATATGAGACATTAGAACTGACAACTGTAGCATAAATTTAAACATAAACATTGGAGTGCTAAGTAATTTTCTAAATAAATTAAGTAAACAGATAACACATACAATCTTATATAGTTAAGCAGCTAATAGAACTTAAAGCATTCCAACGTCTTAAAAATGGGCACAAGCATATACAGTTGTGCTAAGAAGCCGATTAAGTGTCCACATATTTCATACCAATGTATGCACCCAAACAAGTTAAAAGCAACCAAAAGAGCTTTTCATGGTCAAGTGTGAACATGTTTTGTCTAATTTGTTCTATATATACCACAGTTTCACACATCCCTGATTAGCTACCTCCCCTGAATACTCAATAACAACAGACCCTTATAGTTGGTTTTCTCGGTTTTTATCGTTGTTCCTTATGCAATGCATATTGCAAATTTATCTCAAATACCTCTGCAACAAGTACAAAGTTTGCATTTGGGCACTTGCTTTTCAAATATATCCATATTTTTTAGATGCTGGAGTTAACATAAAGATGGCAAAACATTAAAATCCTTCAATATCACAATGAGATACGACAACAAACACTAAGTATTTCAACTGGTTGGACCTATTTACAATTTGGTCTACCTTAGTCTTTATCTGTCAAGGGAGATAATATGATGTCAATAATGTCCCTTATTTTGTATCAGGTAACGACATTAAGTATCCACTTTGAAGTAGCTATCCGCATTTGTACTATTAGACCAAACAACTACAGCTTAAAAGTCTTTTTACGGTAACAAAAGGCTGGACAGACAATATCAAGTGAAAACTATGACATTTTAATGAAAATGCAATCAAATGGAATGCCATAGAGAAAACAACAACTATGTCACAAGCATCTGTCTTTCATCTTATGCATATAAAATATTTAATTAATTTATATACCAGGTAAGATTATACAAAGGTGTCTGTTATTTCTATGACATGCCTTGTAAATGTTAAATTACGGAATATCTAAAATAGGTATCATCGTCAATGTTTCCTTGGAAACCACCAAGTTGGAAACGGTATCTAATATATGATGTCAATGAAATAACAGTCTGTTTCTAAAGCATTGATTAATTTTCCACATGTCTTTCACTTTGAAACTATATCATTTATTCTGAAAATGATAATGTTATTTGTATGGATAATTAGTTTCTTCAACTGCTGTGAGAAAACCGAAAGCATCTCAGAGACTAACATATAGATTAATTAGAACAAGTTAAAGGGAACTATTGAAAGGATAAAGGCATGATAGTTTACTAAAAAAACAAACATCGTTAAAGAACACATGCTGATGCCATATCACTTTTTATTATGCTAAGCAATCAAATTACCTTTTGTAATTTGCTTTAAGAACAGCTATGAAACTACTGTGCTGCAATTTACATTTACAACAACTGTAAACCGGTAATTTTGCCTAAAGAAAGAGTCTTAAGCATAGTTGTGTGTTTTTTAATATAATGAAACAAACTCATTCTGACAAACATATTTTATTGAATATAGGTGTATATTTCACTAAATCAATTTTTTTTATATTTAATATATGATCCGCACCATGGGAGAACGGGGTCTAATGCATGTGTGTTCATTGTCGTCACAGATTAGCCTAAACAGTCCGCACAAAGTCAATCTGACACTTAGCGCAAATTTATTAAGGCCAGTTGTCCCCGCATGAGGCTCATACCTGTTTTTTATTCCATGGACACATCACTTGATAGCTAAGCCCCTTTATTAAGTATACAGTACACTGACATATAAATATTTAGAAAACCCAACGTATCAAACAGTATAAGTAAAAGCTTTCAAAAAGCTAGTGAACTTGCATCATTTATTTTGTTTACTCATAACCAACTAATAACAGCTTCAAACATGAAGATTCCATGATAATAAGAGCGCACAATCCAGTGCAAATGTTCATGTAAGCAATGTTGCACAGATATCTGATTTTATTTTCTGAAAGGTAAAGAGACAAACAAGACATGCATGGTATTTGGTTCTGGGATTCTCACCCTGGCAAATTAACTACTAAAGATGTTTACCGTCCGGGCAACCAAAAATAACATGCTAATTTGTATCCCTGTCAATGTGTATGTTATATTTATATGGGTCAGCATAACTCCACAAATGCACAAGGCTAACAGACTCATACTGGTTATAAGGACAACAGCAGATGGCCACAGCATGGTCCCTCATTCAGAACAATAAATGACTACAAGATAAAGTCATTGTCAGCACTACTACATACAAAACAAAACTATAATTGATACATAACAATTTGAAACTTAATTAACATTAGTTATTAGTTCACGACAGAAAGTGACGATGTGGTCCATCATGGAATGAAATCCAGAATTTAAGACCTATTTGAGTTAAGAAATTCATGACCCAAACAAGACCAGGACCCGTATTCACCAACCAATTCTTAAACTTAATTCTGAGAATAAAGAATATTCTTTTAATTTAATTATTCAAAAATTGCTTTATTTTTAAGTCAAATTTGAATAAACCGTCTCTATCTCATCCATTCTTCATGTAGAACATTCTTTTACGGACATAAACACCACTGGTTGCCTATATGTATTCTCACACTGGACGTATTTTTCTTGGTTCAAAGTCTATTCTTTATTCTTAAGTCTAAGAATGAGTTGGTGAATACGGACCCTGGTTTTTCTTTAAAAAGAGGGTCCCTGAATGGGAATACTGTCCAAGAGTTGTGACCCCTGCTTAGCCTTAAAATGAGTATGCTTAAGTGTTACAGCTGTCATTCACATCAAAATAATATTGAAAAATGTGTTATAGAAAATGAACGTATTTGTTTGTATATTAGTTCAAATAGTTTGCCTTCAAATTATTCTTTACCTTAAAGGCTAAACAGAGTTACAGCCCTTGGCCATATTTAAACATCCTTTCCCGTTTTGAAACTTCTGGACAATATGCCCAAACATTCACCCTTGTACTGCCTTTCCTCTGTTTACAAAAACACGATCAAAATGCAAACCTTTCTATCAAAATCATAAAAAGCACTAGAGATACACACTGGCTGGAAAATCATTAGTTGCAACGAATATGTAACATTAAAAAATAAGAACATAGTGGTCAAAATAAATAAGCCCCACTCTGGGAAACAGGGCTTAATACAATTGTGCAAAAGTGTCGTTCCAGATAAGTTAATGCAGTGCGCATATGCTAATCAGGTAACATACTTTCCGCATAAACTGGATTTCCGCTAAGAGGAGACTCCCTTTCCACAAACAAAGACAACAACAAAAGCAGTAAGTGTTGTCCCTTATTATCCTATGCGGACTGCACAAGCTAATCTGGGAAAACACTTAACACTTTGAGCGCTGGAACCGAATTTTGAAGGCCTTTGCAAACAGTTTGGATCCAGATGAGACGCCACATAATGTGGCGTCTCATCAGGATCCAAACTGTTTGCTTTTCTGATAGTATTCTTAGGAAAAAAAATGAAGAAAATGTTAATTTTAGAAATTCAGCAGACGACATTTTAGCAGACGACAAATTTCCCAGCATGCAAAGGGTTAACACACATACATGAAGACCCATTTCCCCAGAGGAAGGCTCAAATAAAGAAGTCATTTAGCCATTGGTTTAAGAAGAAGTCTAAACATGGATATGAAACAAACAAGCAATGAGTGAAGTTGAGTTGTAAGGCTCGTGAATTTTATCATATTATATTTGAGAATTCATATAAAACTAAGGCATTGCATGAATGGGTGAACATAATTAATAAATAGAAAATTATAAATGTCATGTTACTTAATTAAAGAAAGTATTATAACGTATGCTGCCAAACCAAATGACGAAGTCCAAGAAGGTATATATTTCTTTCTAATTGTTCAATTCATATTGCTTTAAGCAGTGGTATTTCACTGATCTGAATGCCGCCATCATTGAAGACTTCGGACATATTTCAAACTGGAACTTGTTTAGCAGTATCATCGCCATCACCGACAGTGCTGTGGCGACTTTCAGTGGATGTTTCAAGCTTCTGTAGTTTTTCTTCCAGCGCCCCGATCTTCTGGTCCTTTTTTATGACGGCTTTCAAGGCAATTAAGTCTTTCACAAGTTTCGCGGCGTAAAGTCCTGAAACATAAAAGAGGTATGTGCCATTACATCTGAGTCACAGAACCGGGACCATTATATAAGCATCGTTCTGGGAAAAACGTGCTAACTGCATGAGCGTCAAGTGTCGTCCTTGATTAGCCTGTGCAGTCCGCACAGAGTATCAGTGATGACAGTTTTCGCCAAGACTAAATGTTTGTTCAAAAGAGACCTCCTTTAAATAAAAATTTCCATATAAGCGAAAAGTGTCGTCCCTGATTAGCCTGTCCTGACTGCACGGTCTTATCTGGGACGATATTTTTACACACATGCATTAACGCCAATTTTCAATTTTCGAGGCTCATATTCAAAACTCAATTTATACCTCAATAACTTCATATGCATTTTTGATGTGAAAACCGACTTTTGTTTTTTAGAACAATACCAACAGATATATAAAATCAAATGGTTTCCAAGAACAAAATTCTTCAACAAACATAAAACAACAGAGCTTGAGAATTTACTATGAATTTAAGAAGTTTAGTTGATGTTTGCACTTAGAAATTTGCAAACACCGACACAAGTCAAAATAAACTCAACTTTTGAAGAGTGTAATTAAAACATGAAACATTTTAAAATCCGTGCACAGATAATTAAAGGAACAAGTATAACAGTATTGGTAACATAATATTTTTACCAAGAGATAAAAGATATTTATTTTTTCCTAAGTTACAGTTTAACTAACAGAATCTTTAAACTGAGAAATCTGAATTCAGAATTATAACTAGCAAAAAAACAACGAAGAAGGCTAGTACAAACAGGTACAGGAAACAAAACGAAGATCAAAATAATGTTTTGTTATATTAGTTCAGAAATAGTTTCTAGTTATAGATTTCATGCAACACATGGTTTTATGAACTTGATCAAGTACCATCACCTTCCACCCGATCTTTGCACTTAGAAGTGCTGAAAACGGATACCTTACGCAAGATGACTGGAAAACTAAGCCATGTATGAACCCATGAATTGGTCATTTCACAAAACTGCTTTTTCTTTTAGTATTTTGTATATCATCCATGAAATGTCAAAGGTGTGTAACTTTGTTTGAAGAAGCAGTGATAGGACAGAGATATTTATTTATATTATTCCATTTTCTTTTTTTATTAAGAGAAAGTTCAAAGGTTGAAGCAGCACAACATTCATATAACTCAGTTAACAAGAATAAACTATTGACCGTTGACGTGGGCATGGTCAATATCCAAGCAGGGACGTTGTGAAGAAATAAATAATTTATATTTTGCAGCCTCAGTAAAAACAAAAAGGAAAATTATAATAATGAGACACCATAAAGATGTATTGCACATGAGTGCAGAGAGAAACATATTTGCTATACTGCGTAGAAATGCTGATTCGCCATTTTGTATTAAGACATAGATTCTGTTACTGTACAAAAATAATTATCGTGATAAAATATACAAACTTTAACATGGGAAATCAAACTGCACTTCGATTTTTTTGTTTGGATATGTTTTTTTATAATAATGTTGAATTTAGCAAAATCCTCAATGCTTGTTTTTTGAAAGAAGAAGCTTTGAAGAGGAAAAACACAATAATTGCATGTTCTTGTTTCAACTTTATGCGATTCTTTCCCTCGATTAAAGTAAAAAGTCCTTTTAATTGTTGGCTAAAAAATATTAAGGCATTTGTGTTTGTCTTTCTTAATAACCAAATGGGCAATAATAATTTTCAATTTAGCAAAATCGTCAATGCTGGTTATCGTTTGTGAAAGTAGAAGCTTTGAAGAGGAAAATCTAAATAATGTCATGTTCATGTTTCAAATTAATGCGATTCTTTCCCTATATTAAAGTGAAAAGTCCTTTTAATTATTGTGGCATTGGTTTTTGTCTTTCTAAATAACCAAATGGGTAATACATCTCTTAATTAAAAGAATATTACATACATCTTTGACATAACAAAATCTATCAAATATTTGAGTATCTAGGAACATAATACTATTTACCTTACAAACTACATTATATGATTTTTCGCATATTAAAAAGAAGAAACAACCCCCAATGAGCACTTAAAGTAAAGTTAGTTTTGAACCAATAAATCTAAAAATGTAAATATTGCTAATAGATGCACTGATTGCTAATTAGATCCATTAAGTATGTGGCCAATTACATCCATAATATAAGTCGCCATGAGATGCAAGAAATGAACCATATTTGAGCTGCGTAATGTGCAAAACGGGGCTCTTGCCATATGCCAACAGTCGCACAGTCTGGTCAGGAGCTACACCATCAGCTATAAAGTCATGCAGGAGCTTCCCTATCAGCTATTAAGTCATGTAGGAGCTTCCCAATCAGCTATAAAGTCATGCAGGAGCTTCCCTATCAGCTATAAAGTCATGTAGGAGCTTCCCTATCAGCTATAAAGTCATGTAGGAGCTACCCTATCAGCTATAAAGTCATGTAGGAGCTACCCTACCAGCTATAAAGTCATGTAGGAGCTTCCCTATCAGCTATAAAGTCATGTAGGAGCTTCCCTATCAGCTATAAAGTCATGTAGGAGCTTCCCTATCAGCTATAAAGTCATGTAGGAGCTACCCTATCAGCTATAAAGTCATGTAGGAGCTACCCTATCAGCTATAAAGTCATGTAGGAGCTTCCCTATCAGCTATAAAGTCATGTAGGAGCTTCCCTATCAGCTATAAAGTCATGTAGGAGCTTCCCTATCAGCTATAAAGTCATGTAGGAGCTACCCTATCAGCTATAAAGTCATGTAGGAGCTTCCCTATCAGCTATAAAGTCATGTAGGAGCTACCCTATCAGCTATAAAGTCATGTAGGAGCTACCCTATCAGCTATAAAGTCATGTAGGAGCTTCCCTATCAGCTATAAAGTCATGTAGGAGCTACCCTATCAGCTATAAAGTCATGTAGGAGCTACCCTACCAGCTATAAAGTCATGTAGGAGCTTCCCTATCAGCTATAAAGTCATGTAGGAGCTTCCCTATCAGCTATAAAGTCATGTAGGAGCTTCCCTATCAGCTATAAAGTCATGCAGGAGCTTCCCTATCAGCTATAAAGTCATGTAGGAGCTTCCCTATCAGCTATAAAGTCATGTAGGAGCTACCCTATCAGCTATAAAGTCATGCATGCTTTTGTACTTTCATAAGCAGACAGGGTAGCTTCTGACCAGACTGCGCTTAATGCTGGTCTGGTGCTACGTTGGCGGCAAAATGGGATACGATATATATTTGCATGACGCAGGTAATGTTTTGTAACTATATGCTTAATATAAACTCCCGAGAAAGACAGTATATCAATAAAAAGAAGGTAATAGCGACCAGAGTCCTTCACCTGAGTTCAGGCAATAATTAGACCTTAACATCTAAAGAGGACTAATGGTTGTTACGAAAACAAAGGCAATTGCGCTGCTGTAAAATAGCTAATTTGGCCAAGAACTTGAGAATTGTTAGCCATTGGAAAGTCAAATTGGATATTAACTATTACACGAGAGCCAGAAATATGAAATCATTTCAAAGCATTTAAAGCCTTTAACCTCGTGAATAAAAGTGAGCCTTGGGAATTTCCAGTCAAAGACAGATCATTTCAACTTTACACATGAATTGAAAATTAACCCTGTTATCACTGTCAGTCAGTTCCCAATTAGATGATCGTCACCGCAGCAAGTCCTTTAAAACCATTCGCACATCCTACCCTCAGAGGTGCTTACTGAATTATAGCTTGTTGCTACATGCACAAATAATGTATTAGAATTGTATTCAAAAAAGAAAGAACAAAATAAAACACAAAATTTCCGAGTTTTCTCTTTATCCAGCAAATTGCTTTTGCGTCATTATCAATGTAAATAACGACATTGCTAGTAATGATACATTTCTCCATCATTCTGGTCAAAATGAAATTCAAGTGAGACTTGTGTCAGATTTCAGCCAGATTTGCAAGCTGTGTAGTGGCGTCTATTCTGCGTGATATAAATAAATATGATCCACGCTCTGAGAAAACATGGTTTAATGCATGAGTGTATCAGGGACGACACTTTTGATCTTTATGGAATTTTTCGTTTAAAGGAAGTCTCTTCTTAACGAAAATCCAGTCTGGTCGGAAAGTGTCGCCCCTGATTTGGCTACGCGGGCAATTTAGGAGACCCAAATTCTCTTATCATGTTTCTTGTTTTCATTTTATATTATTTCTTTTGTTCTCCATTATTTTATGTCCATCCTGTTTTAATACCATAATTCGAAAAAGGATACACGCATAACATACAATACCCGAGTTAATTATCAATCATAATTTTAAAAAACACACCAATAGAATCGTTTAAAAAAATCACATTCTTACATACTTATGTTTTACTTAGAAATAATTAGTAAAATTATATTTAATTATTGTGAATGAAAACTATGATTATGTCAACCTTTTATATGCGTGCTTATATGAATTCCACCACATTTTTGCCAACCAGTGGGCGGAGTCTAAACTTTGCAGGTGCCCGTTACGTCACTCGTCTATACCCCATGTCCTGAATCTTTGAGACCTTCAACATGTGACCTTGGCATTTATGTGGCTTGACTGACTGGTGCCTTTGCTTCGGTTTGATAAATATTGTATGCCAGTTTCAGGAAAACCCTTTGAAGGAGACAAGAGATTTAGATAGTCCTGGTAGCAAATGCAAGATAAAGCCACAAAGATAAACAAAAAATACAGGCTAAATACATTAAATACATTAAAGCAACATTCGATCTAAGTGTCATGCACATCGTAAATGGCTATAACGGATATGGAGGCAACATTTGACCTTCACTTGGCTGATTGTCTGATGCCTTCTAAATGACCTAAACATTTGCACAAAGATTCATACATATCCTTAACATCTATGGTTAATAAGTTAAACAGACGACGTGTGGAAGAAATGTAAACTGATTTATTGCAATAGTTTTACAGAAATATACAATGAAGACACGTTGAACGGCGGTTGACTATAAATTCACCGCAATTTCAGACAAACAGACGCTAACAAGTCTCAAATCAATGCCAGGCAGTTTACATGATTAACATGATAAAATATCATCAAATATCCAAATAATACATCTCTTCTCTTGCAAGCAAACCGTAACATACGTGACACAATCAACACATCTTATCTGCTTATCGGAAGTAATTGCTTATTTTGTGTTTATTTTTCTAGTTATTAAAATATACCGGTACACAAACAAATTTAAATTTACTTCTTAATCAGATAAATATAATACCAGTTCATCACAAAATATAGTCTTGGCATTAAAATGTTCATGATTGGTATTCATAAAGAGCATAACTAGCACAGGCATATCATGTAAAACGTCCATATCAACCAGTATAAAGTCACATGCAATTTACATGTAGAAAACATTTTATCCCACTTTTACAGCCAATTCGGTTGATTAAACGGGGCGTTGATTAAATTTCTGCTATGAATCACGGCACGAAATGACGTCATTTTTTCGACAAAATGACGTCATAAATCCAGCGAACTTATCCAGTTAAACTAATTTTGTTTAAAAAAAAGGTTTACTGAATAAAAAGTGGGATAAATAGAATAATAGGTTAGTGTTGATTATAGATCAGGTTTATCATGCTCGACACGAAAACGAAAAAGCACTCGCCAAGGCTCATGCTTTTTGTTTTCTAAGCCTCGCATGATAAACCTGATCTAAAATCAACACCAACCTATTATTCTCTATGTTTTGACTCATTTCTGTAATTTCTTATATATGTTTTAGTGCATCGACACATTACAATATGTTTCTTAATAATTAGTTATTTCTATACCATAAATGTACGTTTAACTAACAGAAGCCATACTATTCTTAGATGTATTGAGCGAACATGCAAAACCTCTACAGCACTTGAAATGTAAAATAAAATTTGAAAAATCCAAAACAGTTCAGATTTAACTTCTTGTTATTAATTATATCTTTTTATGTTTATTTCTCTTCACATGTTGTTGGTCTCTTTCTCGCACATTTTGGATACTTTTGTAACATTTTTTTAACTGCCAATCCCTAAATAATACAAGTAAGATAGCTTAAATATTGAACACCCTCAATCAAAATTCTACATCTGAGCAAGTAGTAAATGGTTAATGCGCACCAGGTTACTCATTTATAGCACTGTTTAAGCACATAACACATTATTAATCGTTTAAATAGACTATGACAAAATACTAGCACAAATGAAGAAAGGCAGTATTTTGACCTCGAACAAAATATCATAAAAAGAAAAAACAAAAGTGCAAATATTTCTAAATAAAAAATATATGCTAA